>ML817886.1:0-83609 GCA_009831015.1 Picea engelmannii
ATATACTAGAGTATACCAGATTTCATATATAAACACCGTAAATTTCTATGCAACGCCTGTAAATTCCAGCAATAGACTGGAGATATATCCCACATCGACAGTCAATACGTTGTTTGATACCTGTAAAATTTTAGAAGGACGACGCACCGAAACATGCCACGTGGTGGCGATCCGACGATCAGATCCGACGCACCGAAACATGCCACGTGGTGGCGATCCGACGATCAGATCCGACGCACAGAAACGTGCCACGTGGTGGCGATCCGACAGCCAGATCCGACGCACAGAAACGTGCCACGTGGTAGCGATCCGAAGGCCACATCCGATGCACAGAAACGTACCACGTGGCGGCGATCCGACGGCCAGATCGGACGCACAGACAGGTGCCACGTGGCGTCGATCCGACGGCCAGATCGGACGCACAGAAACGTTCCACGTGGCGGCGATCCGACGGCCAGATCTGACGCACAGAAACGTGCCACGTGGCGGAGATCCAACGGCCAGATCGGACGCACAGAAACGTGCCACATGGCGGCGATCCGACAGCCAGATCGGACGCACAGAAACGTGCCACATGGCGGCGATCCGACGGCTAGATGGGACGCACAGAAACGTGCCACATGGCGGAGATCCGACGGCCAGATCGGACGCACAGAAACGTGCCACGTGGCTGCGATCCGACGATCAAATCTGACGCACAGAAACGTACCACGTGTCGAAGATCCGACCGCCAGATCTGACGCACAGAAACGTGCCACGTGTCGAAGATCCGACGATCAGATCTGACGCACATAAACCTGCCACGTGTCGAAGATCCGACGTCCAGATCTGACGCACAGAAACGTGCCACGTGTCCAAGATTCGACGATCAGATCCGACGCACAGAAACGTGCCACGTTTCGAAGATCCGACGGCCAGATCCAACGCACAGAAACGTGCCACGTTTCGGCGATCTGACAGACAGATCGGACGCACAAAAACGTGCCACGTGTCGAAGATTCGACGATCAGATCCGACGCACAGATACGTGCCACGTGTGGAAGATCCGACCGCCAGATCTGACGCACAGAAACGTGCCACGTTTCGAAGATCGGACGATCAGATCCGACGCACAGACATGTGCCACGTGTCGAAGATCCGACGCACAGAAACGTGCCACGTTTCAAAGATCTGACGGCTAGATCCGACGCACACAAACGTGCCACGTGTCGAAAATCTGACAGCCAGAAACGAGGCACAGAAACGTGCCACGTGTCGCAAATCTGACGGCCATAAACGTGCCACATGGCGGAGATCTGACGACCAGAAACGTGCCACATGGCATAGATTCGACGACCAGATCCGACGCACCAAAACGTGCCACGTGGTGGAGATCCGACGATCAAATCTGACGCACTAAAACGTGCCACGTGGCGGAGATCCGACGACCAGATCCAACGTACAGAAACGTGCCACGTGGCGAAGATCCAACGTACAGAAACGTGCCACGTGGCCGTGGTTGAACGGCTAGATCTGACGCACGGAAACGTGCCAGGTGGCAAAGATCCGATGGCCAGATCTGACCTACGGAAACGTGCCACGTGGCAGTTATCCAACGGCCCGATCCGATGCACGGAAACGTACCACGTGGCTGCGATCGAACGGCCAAATCTGACGCACGCAAACGTGCCACGTGGCGGAAATCGAATGGCCAGATCTGACACACGGAAACGTGCCACGTGGCAGAAATCGAACGGCCCAATTAACCTACCGTACGACCAAAATTGTACGGATTCTACACCTTGTACTCCATCTCCACGTGGCAGAAATCGAACGGCCCAATTCACTTACCGTACGACTAAAATTGTACGGATCATACACCTTGTACTCCATCTCCACGTGGCACATAACTGACGGTTACAGTGGCACGGATCCTACTGCGTGAGAAGGGACACGTTTCACAGATCTTCAGGTGCACAGATAATTCGTGTCGGCATCTCGGAGAGAATATCTCTGGCATTCTTGAACATTCTTCCAAGCCCAAGCTTGTGAGCGAGGACGCGGTAAGTTACAGGGTTGTGGAAGAGGCATAGTACGATGGAGACGGTGAAGAAAAAAGGCAGGCGATGATGCAGAGAATGCCCAGAAAAATGAAATACTTTTATTTATCTGAATTGAACTAAATCGCTACATCAAAGCGAATTACTGTAAATGCTGGGACCAGGTTCCGAAAAGGAGGGAAATTCTACCCTGTCAATCTGCTAGTTCGCTCCAGATGCCTCAATGCGATGTATCGTTGTGGGTTGAATCGTTGGATGGAAGACTAAGAGCCACTTAGCTGACCTTCGCTTCCCAGGTACGAATATATACTTAAAACAGTTTTGGTTTTCKGGGAATAATTTATTGATTGTGGACGGCTGGCCGAATGAGAAAGTAGCAGAGGAACTGTTTGCAGGTGCAGCAACAACAGTTTGACGCTTAGGTTTGCTTTTAGCAATTTTGTTGTTCATTTCGAATTTGATTTCAATGCATCTTTTCATGATCCATGCAGTGACTGCTACGACTATAGATATTCCTTATTCTCCCTCAGCTTTGCAATGCCGACACAAAATAGTCGATTATATCCGACCTTTGAAAACTGCAGCATCGACAATCCTGGACGATAGTTCCAGAGAAAATTAAATCAACGAGGAGCAGACTCGAATTCTTCTGTATTGACAAGTATTTGAGGCCGACACACGAATTCTATGGACAGCATCTATTGCGGCCATGAAAGGATTGCGCAACATTGAATTCTATCGCGGCCGTGAAAAGATTGCGCAACCTTGGATTTCCGCCACCACACAGTTAGCCTGCATGGACTGAAAACTTTCTATTTCCTATTTCCTTTGGCCTTTTCTATGAGGTCGTTTCATCTAATTTCCCTTTCTCTTTAATCAAATTCATTTCCTTTGGCCTTTCCAATAAGGTCGTTTTATTTAATTTCTCTTTCTTTTTAATTAAATTTATCTTTATCTTTTCTTTTCATATAATAATATCTTTTGGGGTGTTATAGTTTTTGTTTAATCAAAATTATTATTTAATATCAACTGGGTATCTTTTGGGATTTTATAGTTTTTGTTTAATCAAATTTATTATTTAATATCAATTGGGCTTAGCGTATATGATTATGAGGAATAATTGTTATTCTCTCAATCTCAATTCAATTACTATTATAAAACTTAAAACTCAACTTAAAACTCATTATAAGTATTTTGTAATGTTTATACACTTTGAGTAGGCCTAATGGTTAAGAACATGTGTTTCCTCCTAAGAGGTTACAAATTCAAATACCTAGATTTTATCAGTCCCTTATCCCACAAACAAAATATAGATTATTATAATTATTTTATAATACATTTATAAATGCTTATTTATATTTAGCTTGTACATATTGTACATATTGTGAATGTGAAACCTAACACCAAAGTTCAAGGTGTGAATGAAAAAAATCACAAACTTCAATTTTAAATGTGTTTATTTATTAATACATTAATTAATGTATTTATTTATTTATTAATACATTAATCAATAGATGATTAATATATTAATTAATTATTACATTAATATTTTATCCCATCAATGCATTACATTAGTAAAGTAATAATGTATTGTTGTGATGAAACATTAGTGTATTAATTAATTAATTAATTGATAGTCTATTAATTAATGTATTAATAAATAAAGATAATAAAGACAATCATGTGTTAATGTATTAAATATATTAATAAAATAATTAATACTTTAATATATTTATGTAAAAATACATTACAATATTAATACATTAATGGTTTATTAATGCTCCTCATCTAGCAACAACCACTTTATAAAAATGATGTCGATCAAAGCCATTTTCCACCTTTCCAAACTAATGGGGCTAGTCGTATATCAACCACAATTATAAAGTGGTTGTTGCTAGTTTTATTAGCCTCTACTATGTTAGGGATTATAGTTTTTTGGTACAAAGTCAAAATTCCCCCATGAAGCCATGGGATGATTAGGTCGAGGTTGGACTAGTCGAGAAATCTCATACTTTAATTCAATTAGTTGGGACTTATAGTTTATTTAACTAAACTTCAAACCCCCACCTTAGTTTTCTTTAACTAGCAAGGAAAGTGCTTTAAGGGCCTCTTCTATAAATTTACCTTCCAAATTGGTTGGAGGAAGAAGAGATGGAGTATTAAGAACAATTCCACTATGGTGAATACCCTCAATGAATACATGATCGACTCACCCGTGGCATACAAATCTAGTTGGTCTCACGGTTTTGCATGTTCACCTATCAATTCAAATAAAAATGCTTGAGCTACCCTGGTGAGAGTGTTTGCTCATAAGGTGGATATATATGATGCATATCATCGAGTAGGGGTTTTAGATGAGACTTAGTATATTAATAAGAACTTGAGATTCCATTCAAACATAGGAAATCCACTTGTCGTGGGATCATCATTAATATTGTTTTGTCAATCACTCGACCTATAAATAAAAATAGAAATTAGATTGATTAGGCAATGATTGTTCTAGGGATGGTAATCAATGAGAAAAACGTGTGGGGAAAGAGTCAGGGTTTGAACATCGTAGTTTTCCTCCGTGCCTTAGTTGTTCAATGGTTTCCCATAATTTTATGATTCTAATCTCTTGTTTACCTAGACTGTTGTAGAGTGTGTTGCTTCCACATGCCATCAATGCATGACAAATGTGCAACATCTCATCCATGTGTTATCCATGAATTCACACTTGTGTGATATTTGGAAAATGGATGATGCAAAATTACTTTATGTGTTGAATGCATGCAAAATCCCAATTTTAAGCAATTTATGAAAAACTTACATCTACATGTTAAATGAAAACCTACAGTTCTGAATTGAATGTCGATAAAGTGATAATGACATGTTAAACACATGTGTATTTAGCACCAACATAAGTTACATATGGAAAAGATACAAGGAAATCAAGGAAAGGATCAGGGTTAGTCCCCTCAAAACGAGATTTTTTTATGCTTTAGCCATTAATAATCCCTTCGCTAACTTTAGGTTAAGGCTCACTGCACTAAGCATTAACAATTGTATTCCCTTCTAAACATTGTCATCTTGTCGAGTCTATAAAATCAAGACCGATACAAAGGAGAAGGAAACACCCAGTTCAACTCAATTTTTTTACATAACTTATTTTAGTTTTCCATCTCTTTTGTCTATTCCTACCACTAGTTCACTATGATTTATTAGGTTTAGGCCTTTCTTTTATAATATATAAGTGATTTCCCCCTTGGTGGACACCTTCTAGTTAAAGGAAAGTCCCCTTACAATAGACATTAGGTACTTTGTGTGAGGCTTCTGCTAACCAGTCATACAAACACCCATCCTTTGAATAGTTATGATGTTAATGCTATATATGAGAGGGAATGACAAGGTTTCAAAGCGAACTGTATGTGAAAATACCAAACACTTTCTGGGAGAGGGTGTTGCGGCGATCTGTGGTATTTTCATCACTCATCAAGGCCAACATGATTTTCTCAATGCATACAACACGAAGCAATTGGACAAGGCCAAGATTAAATTTCTCTAACCTGCAGGAACATATCTGATTCGATAAATACTCATAGACCCTCTTCCTTCCGCAGATCATTGTATCCCCAATCCACACAAAAGTGTTCTTGAAGGACATGCTTGCCTTGGCTTTCGACTACCCTGCCTGCTCCATGACATGCTACGTTAACTTGATGGACTGCCTCATCGACACACCCAATACCAAATTCTATGGGAAACATCTATCCCGACCATGAAAGGATTGCGGAACATTGAATGTTGCGGTAGGTGGATTGCTTACCATGTTTCCTAATCCACCGAACATTCACATGGATTTCTGCCACGACACAACTACTCTGCATGGATTGAAAACTTTATATTTCCTCTGGCCTTCCTTATAACTAAAATATCCTTAAGGTCGTTTCATCTAATTTCTCTTTAACCAAATTCATCCTTAGCTTTTCTTTTCTTACAATAATATCCTTTCATCTAGTTACCATAACCATAAGGTTTTCTCATTTTTGTTTTGTCAAATTCACTATTTTATGTCAATTGGGCTTAGCTTGGATGATTGTGAGGAATAATTGTTATCCTCCCCATTCCCATAATGACATGGATAAATCTCATTATGAGTATTTTGTAATGACTATATATAATTATTTTATAATACATTTGCAAATACTTATTTGTATTTGTATGTAGCTTGTACATATTTTGAATGTGAAACCTAACACCAAGATCCGGATGAAAAAAGTCACAAACTTCAATTTTAAATCTCATATTGAGGGTCATATTTAAATATAATATCTAAGTAAGAAATGTTCAATATAATATATAATTTATAAATTATATAATACATTAATAAATTAATTTATAAATTATATAAAATAATATATTAATATATTAACTAATACTTTAAAGGATTATTGTAATAACTTTAATTTTTACATTACATTAATACTTTAACACATTAATTGTATTTATTTATTAATATTAATAGACAATTAATATATTAATTAATTATTACATTAATATTTTATTACATTGATGCATTACATTAATAAAGTAATAATGTATTAATGCATTGATGTGATGAAACATTAATGTAATAATTAATTAATAAATTAATAATCTATTAATTAATGTATTAATAAATAAAAACATTAATATGTTAATGTATTAAATATATTAATAAAATAATTAATACTTTAATATATTTATGTAAAAATGCATTACAATATTAATACATTAATGGTTTATTAATGCTCCCCATCTAGCAACAACCACTTTATAAAAGTGATGCTGAACACTGCCATTTTTCACCTTTCCAAACTAATGACACCAGTCACCGTTTATCAACCACTTTTATAAAGTGGTTGTTGCTAGTTTTATTAGTTTCTATTTTGTTAGGGATTATAGATTTTGGGTACAAAGTCAAAATAATTTAACTTTGTATAGAATTTTCATATTTCTTCAATATTTTGTGAATTGTTTTCCTCAAAATTAAAATGTTTTTTTTTTATTAATTTTATAACTATATAATCTTTTTTTCTTATTGGTTTGATGGATAGGGATGTGACTAAATACCCTTGGTGCAGGGCACTCTTTTTCAATTATTTGTTAGATCTTCAAAATTGATTTTTAAAATACGAAAAAACTAAATTTAACATTGGTAAAAAATTAGGTGAACTTAATTCTCTAACATAGGGTATTAACACATGTTGTTGGACCTAGTTCTTGAATTAAGAAAAGTAATAAATTGGTTCAAAGAATGACATGATGCACTCTAACTTTGCTACACCACCTAATTGCTTTGGCCAACTGCTTCATCGTCATTCTCCATAGCCATGCAGGGCACTTTTCCATCTTATCCTTCTATTTTTTTTGTTTGAATTGTTGTCTAGCAAAGCAAAGGTAGCTATAGAAAATCCTACAAAATGAGTAGCAATACCAGTAGAAGCTTATCCAATAGTAGTTTGAGCCATGACAATGGTCTTCTTTGGGCCATGATTTAGCAACCCAACTCCCTCCCTCTATCGGTTGGTTGAGGAGGCCTAACTAGTTCATTCATGGTGGTGGAAACTATCAATGATCCACTGAGCTATTGTTTACTCTTTCCATAATGGTTGTATCCACTCGTATGCATGGTGGTTGTTTTCAATTTAATTAGAAGCAAGAGAACAATTCAACATATCATAGTTTCTCAATTTTCTATGATCCCATTTACAAACCATTGACTTGGACAAACATAGGATGTCACAAATTGTTTCCCATAGAGAAACGTCTTCTAGACACTACACATGGATTCTTTGATTATCATCTCCTCTATCTATCTTATCTGGTAGAGTAGAAACCACTATTCATGATAATTCTCTATATCATGACAAGACTAAAAACTAAGTCCTTAAATATAGGATTTAGGAATGAGAGAATGCAAGACTTCCAAATGAGAATTCATTTGCTTCATTTTGTTCCACTCGAATTCAATATGGTTCATCCTTTGGATATGTAATTCTTCACTATTTTTAAAACCTTCAGCAGGAACTACGTTGAAATTTTCATTTTTCTTATCCTCCGACATGGTGTCCCTTATTCTACCTTTAACTGTGTCCAAGGGAAAACTAACAACATTAGAAGTATCAATATTGCCTCTAGTTTTTCAGTCAAAGAGAGTGATTAAACAACTCTCTAGAGGTTTGAATCCCTAGACTAGTCACTTGAATCAAGCATTTTTGAAAAATTCCCCCATGAAGCCATGGGATGATCAGGTTGAGGTTGGACTAATCAAGGAAGCTCATACTTTAATTCAATTAGTTGGGACTTATAGTTTATTTAACTAAACTTCAAACCTCCACCTTAGTTTTCTTTAACTAGCAAGGAAAGTGCTTTAAGGGCCTCTTCTATAAATTTACCTTCCAAATTGGTTGTAGGAAGAAGAGATGGAAGATTAAGAACAATTCCACTATGGTGAATACCCTCAATAAATACATCATCAACTATCCCATGACATACAAATATAGTTGGTCTCACAATTGTGCATGCTCACTAATAATTCAAATAAAAAGGCTTGAGCTACCTTGGTGAGAGTGTTTGTTGATAAGGTGGATATATATGATGCAGATAATCTAGTAGAGGTTTGAGATGAGAATTAGTATATTAATAAGAACTTGAGATTCCATTCAAGCATAGGAAATCCACTTGTCATGGGATCATCATCAATATTGTTTTGTCAATCACTCGACCTATAAATAATAAATAGAAATTAGATTGATTAGGAAATGGTTGTTCTAGGGATGGTAATCAATGAGAAAAACATGTGGGGGAAGAGTCAAGGTTTGAACCTTGTAGTTTCCTTCCATTCCTTAGTTGTTCAATGGTTTCCCATAATTTTATGATTCTAATCTCTGATCTACCTAGACTTCTGCAGAGTGTGTTGCTTCCATAGGCCATCGATGCATGAAAAATGTGCAACCTACAGTTCTGGATTGAATTCCAATAAAGTGATAATGACATGTTAAACACATGTGTATTTAGCACCAACATAAGTTACATATGTCAAAGATGTAGGGAAATCAAGCAAAGGATTAGGGTTAGTCCCCTCAAAACTAGCTTTCTTTATGCTTTAGCCATTAATAATCCATTTGCTAACTTTAGGTTAAGGGTTAGTGCACTAAGCATTAACAACTTTATTCGCTTCTAAAAATTATCATCTTGTCAAGTCTATAAAATAAAGACAGATACGAAGGAGAAGGAAACACCTAGTTTGACTCAATTTCTTTACATAACTTATTTTAGGTTTCCATCTCTTCCATCTATTCCTACCATTAGTTCACTATGATTTATTAGGTTTAGGCCTTTATTTTATAATATATAAGTTATTTTCCCCTTGGTGGAAACCTTCTAGTTAAAGTAAAGTCCCCTTACAATCGACACTAGGTACTTTGTGTGAGACCTCTGCTAACCAGTCATACAAACACCCATCCTTTGAATAGTTATGATGCTAATGCTATATATGAGGAATGATGATTTCCACTTATGATTCTAATGGAAGGAATATTGTGCTTTTCATGGAAGTACATAAAAAGGGAAAATAAAAGTAGGTCTTGGAAGTAAGTTGAAATTAGCCTAAAAAAAGGTGATGCTCACTACTACATTGGGCCCATTTTCTAACAATTTACCGATGCAGGTTCATCGCCAAAATGTCTCAAGTATGATGAATACTACAACCCATTTTTTTTCACATCATGTATGTCACAAGTATGACGATACCAGTTTCATCGCAAGACAAACACACACGTCCATCTTACCATCGACCATTGTGCAAAAACCAATTTGTTTTCGTTGCTAGTGCGTCATAAGAGCGACTAACCTATGACAAAAATGCATCACAATCGATGAATATCCACATCCATTGTCATCGTAGTTTCGTCGTATGATCGACCAATGTGCGTTGCCAGTTTGTTGTATCGTTGACCACAGTTCATACCGAATCCAACACGTTTTCATTGCTTATGTGTTGTAAGAGAGACTAACCTATGATGAAGGTGGATCATAGTCAACCAATGTCCATAGCCATTATCATTGTATGTGCATTGTAAGCACAAAAAATTCTAGTTTTAAGTGTATCGTACAATAGACCAATGTTCGTCTTAAGATCATCTAGAGTGCATCAAACCAATGAAAATATATCGATGAACTTGATGTGTTTCCGAAATTGGTGTTTAGACAACTAATGTTCCTTTAGTCGAACAAGCGACGAACACCATTGTCGATGGCCCGATGAATGGTTTATTAATTAAAACAAAAAAGAATTTGTATAATGCCTAGGCACACTATTAAGCTCTCCACCATTTTGGCTAATATTTGATATCATAGCATCGTTGGCATCAAGGGGACACCCTTGTCATAATTTTGAGGAAATAATGGTTGGGCCAACAATGAATTGGAGATTTTTCGGCGAGAAGGATCTACAACAACAACAACAACAACAACAACAATAAATAAATAAAATAATAGTGTATATATGTGTGTGTGTGTGTGTGTTAAAAATTAACATTTGTTGCTGATGTAGGTTACTCTTCTAGATTCCATTAGAATAATTCTTCAGCACAATAAAGATGGCCACAACATCTCGTATTGGATGCAACACCTCATGTTGTTGCAACTCCAAATGTTGCAAATCTAGACGTTGGAACTCCAAATGTTGCAACTATGAGTGTTATGACAATATCTTTGCACGTGGAAACACTTAACAACATGACATCACCATAAAAAAAGTGATCATGGTACGAGAGCAACAAGTCACCAATCTGACTATTGAGAACGTGATGTCAACCAACCATACAATGAATCAACTCATGACAACATGCCCGATCCACGTGCATAGGACATATGACACACGGAGTAAGCAATGAAAAGGCACATAATCCTCCTTACACTTCACATATAATTTAAATGACATTCATAATATATATATATATATATATATTAAAAAAAAAACCTTTGTTGTGGATGTAGGTTCCTCTTCTAGATTCCATTAGAATAATGCTTCAACACAATAAATATGGCCACAACATCTTGTATTGGATGCAACACCTCATGTTGTTGCAACTCTAGATGTTGCAACTCCATATGTTTCAACTTCGAGCTCTATGGCAATCTCTTTGCGCATGGTAACACTTAACAACATGACATCACCAACGAAAAGAGATTGTGGTACGGAAGAAACAAGTCACCAATCTGGCTATTGAGAATGTGACGTCAACCTTTGATACAATGAATCAACTCACAATAGAAATCCCGAGCCACATGCATAGGACATAAGACACACAAGGTAAGCGATGAAAATGTATGTACTCCTCCTTACAATTTTCTTATCATTTAAATAGAATTAATAATAATAAATGAAATAAAAATAAAAATTATATATATATATATATATATATATATATATAAACTTTGTTGTGGATGCATGTTCCTCTTCTAGATTCCATTATAATAATGCTTCAACACAATAAAGATGGATGCAACATCTCGTATTGGATGCAACACCTCATGTTGCTACAACTCTAGATGCTACAAATCCAAATGTTGCAACTCCAAACGCTACAACTCCAAATGCTGCAACTTCGAGTGCTATGGAAATCTCTTTCCACGTGGCAACACATAACAACATGACGTCACCATCGAAAAGGATATCGTGGTACAATAGAAACATGTCACCAATCCAACTATTGATAACGTGACACCAACCACTGATACAATGTATCGACTCACGATAACAAGCCTGAGCCACGTGCATAGGACATATGACACACAAGGTAAGTGAAGAAAAGGTGCATATATCATTACACTTCGCATATAATTTAAATGACATTAATTGAGTTGAAAGGCCTGATGAATTTACCTATGTACAATCATCATTACCCCATAACTTAGAATTATTACATGACAAATGGAAGCAAATATTTGACCCATCCAACCACTAATTCCATTAAACACTTCACGTTTTTTCCATCACAACACCACCACGACCATAATTTAGATTGATTCCACCTCAATGACCATCATCTTCACCAACTTACCATTTTTGAAAAAATGGTTGAATCAAATTACTTACCATTTTCCCTCACCAATTGTCGCAAGACCTCTGCAACGAAGTCAGTAAGATCGATGAGAAGGGATAGCCTAATTCTGCCAAAGAACAATGATGGGTGACTCTCTCATTTTTCATGAACTATATGCAAGGTTGGTTAAAGTAGATGAATAAGTCTGGAGGGTCTTCCAGGAGCCAGGGTGGGTGATATATATCAATTGACTCAAGGGTCAATAGAATGAATAAATCACCCTATAATTCATTGTAAGTTTGAAATAGGACAAGGCACATGTCCTTGGAGTTTCAATTGTAGTGAATGAAGAAGAAAGTAATGCTATGGCATGGTTTCCATAGGAAGGCAAACAATGGTTCTAATGGAAGATGACATTACATTCTATAAAAGATGAGTTCTTGCAAGAAGGAGATGAGCTAAGGAATAAAGGTAGTGGGATCAATAGGAATTCCTTGATTCCTCTATGGGAAAGGGTGGCCTACCACATGAAGAAGTGCTTCGCCTGTGAGGGAAGCTATGTAATCATATTTGCATATCACTTGAAGCTACTACATCACCTCAAACATCGCAGGTTGATAAATATATCTTTCTTTCTATGGAAGATCCTGCAAAACATGGCCCAAAGTGTCCAAAAATCCCAACGACAAGGAGAGGGCCTCACTCGCCATGGGATTATCAAGCTTGTGGTGATGCATGCATTCCACCAGGTCGGTCATGCATGGGAAATCCCAAGGAACCCTACTCCATAAATTATGTAAGGAACAATGCCTCTATAAACAAAAACATCCACACAAGACTTGGGGGCAACAAGTTCCACACATTATTCAAAGGAAGGACTTCAAGGAATCCCCTGTGAAGAGAAGGAAAGCAGGCCACCCAAAAAAGGAAAGGCTCGAACCTCAAAGAAGAAGAATATGATAATATAAGCATTTTTTCCTAAGAAAAAGATGACATGGTCCTCATCCAGACTAGTCGTTCCCACTGAAACACAATAACTAGTTGAAAGGGCCGAGTCAATAGCACAATAAGAAGAGACCCCTGATGTCACACAAGAACCAACATGGGAAAGTGGACTAACAAAGGAATTAGGTACAATGGAGACATAACCCCTAGCTACCATATAAGAACCAACAAGGGAGGAAGAGTTAATTAAGGGAAGGGATTTCCTTGAGGAACCAATGGGGGAGGACACATTCCCTAAATCAAGAAAGAAGGATTCATATTTTGCTGCAATTCAGGGCCGAGAAATGGAAATTGCTGCAACAAAAAATGAGGGATAAAATCTTGTGGCAAAACCAAGAAAGAGGGATCCCAATCATAAGAAACCAAGGCATATTCTAGGTAATCCTCATTGGCCTCTATACTCTACCCTTATCCAACAAATTTCAAATTAAGAGAAATTAATCATAAGATGAAAAATAAAATAAAATAGATGAGAGAAAGAATACATGGGGGACCAACAAGTCTAGACAACCTAGCTCAAGTACCTGGGATTAGCTGACAGTTTTGTGACAAATTAGAAGAAGAATTTGTCAGACCTACATAAGAATAATTAGCTAAGAAACCAGTGGCATTCATGGACAATGAAACCCAAAATGAGGAGGCCATGAATAGGGAAAAATAAACACAAATAGAGGAAGTTACCCCCTAAACAAATAGAGGATGGGAATCAAATAGAGGAGGAAATATCTCATGAAAATATTAACGAGGAAACTCAAACATAAATCCTTACAAAGTAAATTGGAATCCAAACACACATTGACAATGGTTTCTGGATGAGATCCCAATTGAAAAAATGGAGGAACATGGTCAAGGATTATGAAATAGGGACAATACCTCTGGAAGAATTCCGACAGACCATCTACAACTTAAGACAGAGGTGGGTCGAGTAGTTGATTGATCATCGAGACAAATGAGAGAAGTGGAAGAAAGACATGAGAAATACCTCTGAACTTCAGACACAAGTATATCTCTTGAAGGAGGATAATAAGCAGATGAGCTCTCTGTTGGGGGCCATCCTCAACTATAGAGAACCTTCTCCAGCCTACTCCATATTCCTGCAAGAAAGATACTTCTTATTCCAGTTCAAAGAAATATCAACAATAATTCCCTATAAGATTACATCGACAAAGGAATTCTTGGAACTGTACTACGAGAGAAGCAAGGAAGACAAGAATATGTTGTGTGAGATTTATTAGCACAACATTGTCTTATATTTCAAGTCAGAATGGAATCCAATTCACTTTGTAGGAGATATACAACTCAAGTCATTGACATCATTCATGAGAAACCATGCTTAATGGGATAGTGATCGTACAATCACCCAAAAAAATGACTCAAGTGATCTATGGATAAGGGGAGAATTCCATAACCCCAAGGTTATCCTCATCTCACATTCGACTCGGGATAATTCTACAAAACATGGGCCATTTATGGAACAAAATAGTGCAGAGTCCATCGATGAATGCTCAAAACGCATAACATATCTACTATGAAAGGCTTTGTAGGGGAACATACATTGATGGAAATAGGGGACAAAAGAGATCAAATAGAAAGACACTTTCAATTACCACAAATTTGTAGTGGCATTGAAACTGATTAGTAGGTACATCCAGTGTGTGAAGATGCATGGGAATAGATGGGTAGGACTTAAGTTTCACTGCCCCCTGATTTGGCTGCCAACACTTGAGTACCAACAAATTTTTGAGATAGGTGAAAGGGAGGAAGAAGAGTAATGATAGAATATATAGAGAGATTGAGGTTACTACTTGACCTTTGGCAAAGGTCATGTTAACTATAGCATCAACAACATCCAAAATGTTTCCACTCTTTTAGAATCAGACTGACAGGTTGCATGAGGACATGCAACACTTTTGGTTGGGTGGAGATGATGGGTGTCTGGAAAACCATCTTCTTCATGACTTTTCTTTCCTTTTTTCATGATAATATTCAATAATTTCATTACCATGTTTAGTATACTTAATGTATTTTTGTCTCAGGTATGCCACTCTATGATTTATGTCATTTTAAGCAATCTTGCTAGTGTAAAGGAGGAAGTATTGATCGTTTCATTCTTATTAACAAAATGCATATAAAAAAGGTATGTCACAAGGATGTCAACACGGCTGGTGTACTACGATATAAGGACCTTGCTGCAACATGGTCCTTAGTTGCTGCAACATATCTCTTAGTTGCTACAACATGGTATTGAGTTTTCTGCAACACCACCTTTAGTTTCTACAACACTGCCCCTAGTTGCTGCAACATGTTATTGCAACACACTATTAAAAGATCTTGCAATACCAACCGGTAACGCTGCTACTCCTCGTAGCTGCAACATGAAACAATGACTCTCGATTCAATTTCCAACACAATTTTCCGAACCTTCCAACTGTTGTAACCACACCCAGGAAACCACCACTTGCATGGTACCCCAAAACATACAAGAGGACATGGAAAAATGGTTAAAAATATAAAGATATGAACACAAATAATCGTTCCAACAGATGTTCAAATCAAAAGGGGGGTCGAGTCACATGAATCTCCCCCATTCTTATTCGAGTCGAGTCATTAGACAAGATTGACAAAAACCCGAGGATCATAGTTCCTCATGGCTATCCTCAACACTTCTTTACTAAGAAAAGGATGTAATGAGTTATATAAAGACTTGGCTCAATGAGAGTCGAAGGACAATGTTTTTTGTAATCAGAATTACATTCTCATTTAATGAAGATACTTTTGCAACTCTAGTTGAAGTCTCGTGTGTAATGTGTGTTTAAGCTCAGCGTGTGATTGCAGTTTTAACCATTGCCTCGCCTAAGGCCCCCCTCCTTAGTCAGGTATTGTTGCATTGTAGTATATATTTGTTTCTCAATTGTGTGGTTTATATGGTTATTAATAATTTGATTAGTATAAATCATATATAACATTTGGATTTGTTTGTCGCTGCAACAACATATTTAATATGTGGATTATTTGTGACTGCAACTCTAGAATTGGTTTATTTTATTATGTTAGAGTTTATTTCATTTGTTGATCTCTCATTTGTATTATCTAAATTGGTTAACCAAATGAATAATGTTTTCAATGTTTCCCATAAACACAGGGATACGAATTATCTATGTGCATAGTCACCATCCAAAATTAGATATAGGATAGTGTGCTCTTTTTCTACAATGGCCTAGCTACCTTTTTAATTACACTCGAACCAAGGTTACAACATAGAGTGTTTCTAGTTGATTGAGTTGGTTTAGTTTTTTTTTTTTTTTTTTCATTTACATCCAGACTGGAGTTACAACACAAAGTGCTTCCATCCGACTAGATTAGTTAAGAGATTAGTTTCTTTCCTTGAATAACAATCAGACCGGGGTTACATCATAGAGTGTTCTAGCTTGTGTTTAGCTTGAAGAACACATTGTAACAAAGTGTGATAAATTGATTGGTATGTACTTGAAACTTCATTTAAAGTATATATGAAGTGTTGTTCAAATTTTGTGTTCTTGTAAATCTGATTTTATCTTATGTTTTCATGGTGATAGATTAGTTTCTAGCACTGGTTATGTAAGTTGATTTAACATAACAATGAGTAGATTTTGTTCAGTGATAAATCTATTGTTCATAAGTAATTTTCTGATTTGTTTTATGTTGGGGATTGTACCCTTAGGATTGTGAATTCCCCCCACCTTGAAGTACATAGTTTCACTGTGTATTTTCTTGATTTTCCCTATGTATTTAGGTTGCACAGAAATGTAATATATACTATTGTAATTCATATTTTAGATTCATAGTTAATGTTGAAAGTTCATTGGAAATAGATTTGGGGAACCTCAAGTTTTGAGGTGAAATTTATGAATTTGTTTTAAGATCAAAGTTTACCAAGTTTCCACACTTGGGCCATTTGTGGGTATGACTATGTGCTCTTTCTCATTGCTCTTAGAGATGTCACACTGCATTGTGTCAAAGTTAGTGATGCACAAAGTTATTGAGCCAACAAATTGGATCTTATTGCATTCGGTCAAGAAAGAGGCCCCAAAAATCATAGTTAAATGAATATGCTAGTTAGGTACACACCATGTGGGTCTATAGGCACCCTGCTCATGGTATACATGGTTCTACACCCAATGGTCCAACCGTTATCGAAGGTGCTCCATTTCCAATGGTAGCTTGTAGAGTGTAAGGTACTAGGGATGCTTGTAGAGGCGATAAAATCCCCCAAAAATAGTGTCCAGAATGGAGAATAATGCCCCTATTGGGAGCTACATCAAATTATATAGTGAATAAACCCCATGCATATAGATAGACATAACCATCCTTCAATAAAATCAGATTATATATTTGAGAAATTTAGTTGTGTAGATCCACCAATCTAGGCCACAAGACAACAAAATGACGAATGAGCCGATAATTTTGGTATAATTAGAGTTGATTCTTGATTGTATTAGCCACATCAATTATGGTAATGAAGGACTTCTTTTCCAAATAAACGATACTAGGAGGACATTAGAAAAAACCATGAATTCCTAAAAATGATATAAATTCATTAAAGGGCATCTTAACATTTATAGAAATCACACAAGGTTTGTGAGAAAATGATGATAAGGTGCTTATGTCCATGTCCGAACACCTCAGACCTCAACTAGGTGATCCAAATATGTAGGAGTAAGGATCCATGGGAGTCGAGGCTTGAACTTGTAAAGTTGTAATCATAATGGAAGAGCATGACTATGAAAATTAGGGAATAAACCTTAGACATGTAGGTGAGTAGATAAGGTCACATCTATTGAGAAGGCCTTTGGAGTATGAAAACAAGGGGAAGGGTTTTCGTGGTAGGTAGGGTTTTTGGTTTACTATTAGAGGATGTGAGAAGGAAGGGTTTGGTTGATGGTTTCAAGGATACAAATAAAGATGAGGGTTTTTGGATTAGGAAGAAGAAGAAGTATATTCATGTTTACATTGTTGAAAGGAAGATTGTTGTGCCTCATGATTGGATCCTTGAAGGATTAGAGATGTCATGGGAATGAGCTCTATATATTTCTATGGATAGAATCCTCTGGCCTCTAAAATTTTTCCTTGGGTAGGGGAGACTTGGAGCAAGGTTATCTCTAGTAAGATCAAAATCTTCCCTCCCAATGAAGGTATTTTCTTCTTTTATTTTGACAAATTGGAAAAACAATAGTTTTGTATTTGGAATAAAAAACTAATACAATATTCCACATAACTTTTCAAATGTCCCTCCAAACATTTGTTGAGTATCTCATTCTAATAATGTTTTTATGAATGATAAGTATACAATTGGGATTTTGAAGGGTAAGTATGCAAGTGGAACTCACATTTTTTCGCGCCATCCAATTTATCAATTTTGTTGTCAATGTTCATTGGACCAATCACTAACTCCAACCAACATTCTACATCGTCAAGTCCTATGAATAGGTGTTTCTGAACATTGAACATTGGAAAACAAAAATGTTAAGGGAGAACATAATATGCCACATCAACTTGTAGTCAATAATCTCTAAAAACAATATTATTAAATGAATAATAGTTGTTTCCATCATTATCTTTGGATTTTAAATTTAAGTATACAAGGAAATGAAGGAAAATTTCATGACACAAGAGAAACAAATGATTTATACCTTGTCAGAAATGTTTTGTGGATTGTGGAGGTGACTGCCCTTCAAACTTGCATTTGTCAAAGACAATAAAATATTATATGAATGAATAATAACTAAACATATATGAGTTTGCATTGGTCAAAGAGAATAAAATGTTATATGGTTGAATAATAACTAAACATGTACAACACTCTAGAAATACTAAAGGGGAATACATTATGAATGAGATCCTCTTAGTTTCGAGAATAATTTATTCTCTACTAAACAGGGCTAACCACGTGAAGGTGGAAGCTCGTTTGGCCCCTCCCCCCCTCCCTGTTGGGTTCTTTTGGTCACTTGGGTGAGAAAAATGAGATCTCTTAACTATATAGTTAGGCTAGCAAGACAACAAAACAATTTGTTAGTTGATTAGTGGCTCAACTAAGTGGAAAACAAGAAATGAAAAACAAGAAAATAAAACTAAACTAAGCATGTAACAACTAAAATTGATGCAAGAAAGAGACACAAGGAATAGCTACCAAATTAGACTGGTCTTTGAATTGATAACACCTTGGATAAATATGGGAACTTATGAGTCCTCTCTTCCTCCTTGGGAAGGCTCTTGAGTCCCCAAATACAAAGTTTTCTCTCTTCTAACAATGGCTAAAAATGGAAATACAACGGTGAAGAATTGATAATTGAACTTCTCAAAAGGAGAGAGGTGCAACACTTGCTATGGATGCTCAAAGAGTTCTAGGAGAAATATGGCTTCTCAAAGAAAAATTGAACAACATAACAATACTCAAATTGCTTCCTATTTTTTGCATACAATGGCCCTTTATTTATAGGAGGATGGCAAGATTTTTCCAAACTAGTTTCAAATGTGAATGCAAGGCCTTTGGAGGTATCTCCCATCCCTTTTAGTGATCCCAAGGTGAAATTTAGGGGCGATTTTGGGTATGGGGGAGATCCACTCCATCCCATAAGTGGTTGAGGCCCGAGCAAAATCATCAATGCGTTGTTTCCACATCTGTGCAGGTTTTCCGTCTGTCAGTCACACGGTCCGTGCACTGCGTGCATTGTATGCCATGTTAGCCTGCACAGATGTGCATGTGCTGAAAGTGTTGAATACACACAGAAATTCAGAACCATTTTTGTATAGTTTTGTGATTATCTTTCCAAGCTGAGTGTAATCCTTCCATAATTATTGGTAATATGTTATGCTTGTGCTGTCTATTTATTCATCCATTGTTTATTTTTGTGGTGATAATTTTTTTGGTAATAAATGCCCCCTGATGTGTGAGGTTAGGAGCAAACATAGAGCTGGAATACATCATCGTTTCTTTTGGTGATGACGTCATTGTATAGAAGTGTGAGATACATTTGTAGTGAGGGATATTGAGAGCAATCCGTTGGAGGGAGAGGGGACAACAATATCTGTATCAGGTATTCTCTAGAAAATAAAAGTTTTTAAAAATGAGGCAGGCATGCCCCAGGCTCATCTCATGAAACCATAAAGGGGTAACAATAACTAAAACTGCTAACATAGTAGATATCTACAGTGCCCTCGGAGGCATCAACAAGAACAATTGACAGTTCTAATGGCTAAACTAGCTCTAAATCAAGGTATGAACAACTCATAGGCATTGATGGCCTATAAAATTCATAGGTCTTCGACTGCGACTAAAAAATGCAATGGTCGCATAGTAATATCCATCGTAACATGAAACTTGTTGGAGTCGATATGGGGGTCAACATCATCAAAAAACAATAAGAACTCTTTTTGTGCCATCTGATACTACTCATTAATGATGGGATGAGAGCCAATATACTGCCACCTTCCTGGAACCTTGTGTTGATGTCGATAGGGAAGGAGGTGGGACTATAAGAAGAAAAGAGCTTCTTGACATCGATTGATCAAAATGGTGTAAGAAATTATATTGGTGAAGGTAAATGGGATGATAATCATGAACAATGTCTAGAATATAGGGAATTCAAGAAATTCCCTTGGTTGGGGGTGTTTATGGATGGAAACAACTGTAAAACATGATCTGGTGTTAGAAGGATGACCAAATATGGGGTAAAACTGTACTGAATGGGTGAGACTACAAGAAGATGTAATATAGGTCAAAATAGAGCGTTGTGGGACATGGGTGTTTGAAATGGTCAGAATTATGACCAGGGTACAAAATCTTACAGAGGTAATGAGGGAGGTAGAATGCCCCAACCAAGGGTGACATGGGTTGTTGTGTGCTAATAAAAAATGTCGCTGGATGCGATGACCAAAATCTACTGCACTTGTGGGAATTGGAAGATGCCTTATACAATTACCAAATGAAAAAATAATTGGGTTGAAATTACATGTACAGAAACAGGTGCTCAAGTGAAGTATGGATTGGCTGGTGAGGGTGCAAGTAAAGGCTGGTGGAGGGTGGGGGACCCATTGGATAGTTTTTGTACCGAGTAGATGAATGGTGGGTAAGCTTGTAGATGGGAAAGGATCGATGGATGGAATGGAGAGTAAATGAAGATGCAAAGGTGCATCTGATAAAACCAAAACCATATAATGGGGGATTCCATAATGGATAGAATGGAAAAATGATGAGAATAAGTATGAGGTTCATTCTTTGAGATGCAAAACTACAAGGAATCCCAATCCTAAGGGGGATTAATCAACATGAGTGTCAATGTGCATTAAGGGAAAACGTATGTGGGACAACTCATGTTGGGGGGGGGGGAGGCAACACAAGAATGGATGGAGGTGACGATGTTGCAGATACGCCCATAGGGACTGTAGGGATAAATTTCAAGGGGTATTATTGGATAATGCAACTATGAGCAGAGGGTGAAAGTTCATGCCAGTTTGGAATATATACTTGAAGGGGCCAACGAGAGCTCATAACTAATGGTGTGAAGGAGGCCACTGATGAGGACCTGCACATACAAACCAAATACCTGACGTGAAACATATATGAAAATAAAAAATATATACCAATTTCCTGATAATGAAATGTGGACAAGTGATGCATACCTGGGCCTGGGGCACTAAAAAGGGCTTCTAGGGATCTGTAACGAAATGAGTAACCAAGAGTACCGTTGTGAAGATGAGGGAGTCTAGATACTGAAGGTGCGAACGATGTGAGAAACGAAGCTCGAATGATTTGAAACATAAGTGAGGAAGTTTTGCAAAAGGATGTATATATGGGAATGGGGCCCACATTTCCACCTCATTTGTACTTGTTGTTGTGGGGATCTATGAGCTATGAGATTGTATGTCGGTGATCCTTGTGAGAGTAGACAAGCCTAGACTTAGGCAGCAAGAGAGTCAGGTAATTCGTCAATACCTCCTAAATAGGTTAGGTGTGATTTGCGGGGGGTGGGGTTCGTACAATCTTTTTAGGGTTTAGGAAGAAGGACTACTCGGGAGATGTTTGGATTCACACACATATGTGCATAGATGTAATTAATATAGCCGTGCACAATGCACAAGAGTATTGACCGCTTGCACCCACATGTGCATAAGGATCTAAATTTTAGTTGCATGATCCATGGTGGGGGTTGGGCGTGGTTATCAAAATAACAACTATGATGATGTGTGTGGTTGTTGAAAGGACAACCACACACATATGCACATATGTTATATGAAACTCCACACATATTTGTGTGACTGTTTGGGTTTCGGTCGTGTGGTTGACACATGACTGTTAAGCGAACAACCACACTGATGTGCACGATTGTTAATCAAATAGTCACACTTAAATGCACAATTGTTAAGGAAACAATCACACAAAAGTGCACGAATGTTCAGGGAACAATTGCGTGGGAAAATGCGTTTTTCTTTGGGTTGGTTTGTGGAGTTGTTCGAGATGATGAAAACTAATACAAACCTGTTAGATTGGATGCAGGTTGCAGATCAATGTGAGAGGATACCAATTTAGTGGCATGAGAGAGATTGTGAGTCTCTGTGGAGGATGGTGGGAGAGTATGCCCACATACGATGAAATCTAACCCAAGATGAGTTGTTGACATTCTTTGACTGTTCGTTGATCCGGTCGCAGGAGGCGCTACTTGAGTTCATTGTGTGGATGTGGCAGCCTGATCGATAGGTTTTTGTGGTGTGGGGGAAAGAGATCCACATCTCAGTAGAGATTCACATTTATTTCCTTACCGGACTTCCTTTTCGAGGAGCAGTGTTGGAAGTACAACCTAGGATCCTTGCGAGGGTGAATGCGGGGGCGCTAGCCAACTGCTACTGCTCAAGGACAACGATGATACATGGCGGATCAAACAATATAGCTGCTATTGATTCCATGGAGATGCATTTTTTCTTTGCTATGGTTGTACGATTTATGGGTCATTGGGGACCCAACGCATCTCGGGTGCCAAGATGGTGATTGCCGAGCAGGCTATGGGGGGACACATGTTTTCCTGGGCTCAGGTGATGCGTGAGAGTATGGTAGCCTAGTTAGACATATGTGTGGTGGTGACTTTTCCTTTGGTTCCATCTTATGTGACTTTATTTTTGAGTGGGAGGTGTTTCTATGATCGTAAGATATTTTGGACCCGCCTGGGATGCACGATCTCAGGTTAGTGAGGTGGTTGGGAAATTTTTTTCTGCATCAGGGTGGGGGTCGCGTGGGGTAGTACTTTAGGACCCTGTTTGAGTGGGTCTGGTGGTAAACCCCACACGTTTTCTATGACTTTCCGTACCACGAGATTGATTTTCAGTACCACCCAGATATGTGCTTGCCACTGGATGAAGAGTGGGGTGATAGAGGTGAACATGTTGTACTTTCATATATTTACACATGGTTTGATTTGATATTCTTGTATTTTATAAGTACTGATGCATCTTTTTTGTTTTGGCTATGCTAATGTGGGACCCATCAGTCGAGAGGACGACGCAACGCAGAGCTTAGAGGATGAGAGAGCTGCAAAGGGTCAGGCGATGAGGCATTGTCGATATTAAGATCCTAGGGTGGGTACATTGCATGCAGTAATGGCGGTCCCTGCAGCTGGGTAGGGTAGAGAGTTGAATTTGGTCTGGGACTAGGATATGGAGGAGTTGAGGTGACGATTCGAGTTCGTACTAGATGGGGTGTCGGAGGACCTGTGGCTGAGGATTCAGGACGAGAGAGTCCTAGAGCAATGCATTGGTGGGGATCCACATTGGCAGTCCTTGGTTTAACATGCAACAGTAGTAGGGTCCACCACGACTGAGTGGATCCATGTGAGAGATATGTCCTCTGGGGGGGAACCCCCCTGCTGGTCGAGATGTACACCAACTAGGGTCACCCTAGATGATAGTGTGACATGTCACGTGCATAGCTTGATTTTGTATGATGGATAAGAGTCTTATGAACTCCCATTTTGTATAGACTAGGGTTTGACTGAGAGGGCCTAGCCATGGAGCTAAGGAATGTTGTATTTTTGTATCAAACACATATTTTGACACCTATGATCTATATATAAGTAGACCATTTTAGATATTTTATGAGTCTAATGTTTTGATGATATGGTGCGTGTACTTGTTTTTATTTGATGATAGATGAATGTGACATGTATGTTTAATGTGATAAATTCCAATCTAGTACTTGATTCACCATGCGATCTGCCATTTGATTGAGGTTTCTAGAAATATGAGTAAATTCCCATTTTTCCATATAAAAACAAGATCTATATTCTAACAAGTTGTCATTCTTCATGAAGCATAATGACCCCATAGGAGATTGTCACCAAAGAAGGGAGACTTCCAAGTGATGGAGGCAAGGTGAAGCTAACAAAACAAGTTTGAATCCCATTCCCAAACTAACTTTGAAAAAGGATATAACCAAAGCATGTATTTTACTATTTCATCTTTATGGAAAAAAGAGTACTCAGGTTGGGTAACTACCAAGTACTTCAACTCATGCTTTCCATGCGTATTGAAACCAAAATAACCTAGTGGTATTCTTCAAAGGAAGCCTCTAAACTTTTTTTAGTCAAACATTTGACATCAATTGGGAAATAAAGAACTAATACCCATAAATTGTCCTATACTTATGATCTAGGTGGATATCGCTGGCCACCCACCTTTTCCAACTCGCTCAAAACAATTTTCTGACAATTTTGGCAATTTACTATTTTTAGTAGTTTTAACTTCCGGGGCCATTTTGAGGGCCTAAATGAAGGTTTTTCAGGATAGAGATTCTCAATGATAGTCGAAGGCATGATTGAGCCCCCAAAATGAATCTCCTTGACAATACATTTCCAACGGGCTATCGTGCGCCTAAAATGGAGATCATATGCAAAAGTTACGACCCCGAGAAGTTGATGTACTGACTTACCCAAACAGAGACCACATGACTTTTGGCGCTTCATCTCATAGGGTTAGGTTTTGGGATATCTAGGGTTTTTAAAATTCCTATTTATTGTAAAAGGGCCTTCAGAGCCTCATTGTAATCATCTTCTTGCGAATGAGCGCAGTCGTCACATCTCTTCTCAGAGATAAGCCGTCACCATTCCAACAAGCTTGTTTTCCACTGCATTTTATAGTTTCAGCTTATTTCGTTATTGAATAGAAAACAAATTTTAATGTATCTCTTTTATTTTGTGTTAATCGTATTTTAATAATTTGTATTCATTTCATTCTACTCATAAAATTCGGATCAGTGGTATTAGAGCGGTCTACTCCTTGTCGTCTTAATGCATGTCCCCAACGAGGTCAGGGTACAAAGAATTGGGTCTCAAGCTTGTTTCTCTTGAGGAAAAAATATCTCTCACTCCCAAATGACCTCTCATGGTAGGAGAAAATAAATATTATGGGACAGGAGATCCTTTCAAAATGTTACTTGATGAATCCATCACGCAACAGAGGAACGAGATGATGGATAGTTTCGCGCAAATCCTTCGGCGGCTACCAACATGCGATGCATCTTCATCGAGTGGAGGTGTCACCCCCTTCAAGGTACAAATAAACTTAGATATTCCTATATTTGAAGTTCAGATAGGCGCAGATGTTGTATACAAGTGGCGTAATCTACTAGAAGGGTATTTTTATGTCCATAAATTTTCAAATAGAGAAAATATTACTTTTGCACTCCTCAAAGTCGTTCTCCATGTCAAAGATTGGTGGGAAACTTTCTGTGAGAAAAAGGAAACAAAGGAACCATCATTATTTATAGTCACGGCCACCTGAGAATCCTTTAGGGATGATATTAAGGAACAATACTACCTTGTTGGAAGTTATGACGACTTGTATACCAAATGGACCACACTGCAACAAGAAAGAGACCAAGAAGTGTCAGAGTTCACAAATATCTTCCATACATTGCACACCAAGATGGGTATCAAAGATTCAAAGCGACATCTGGTGCTCAAGTATCGCGGTGCTCTGTGTAGATACATCCAGACCGAAATGGAATTTCTAGACATCTCATCCTTGGGCGTGACCTACCGATATGTCGTCAAAATCGAGCAGAAGCTAAAAAAAAAGACGCGACAATTTAGGCCATGGAACCCCTCACAGTAAAAGCCAGGAAGGGGCATCCCCAACCCACTGAAAAAAGGACAGAGAAAATATGGAAAATAGCAAGACAACTAGTCCAATGCAGAGGAAAAGAAGGACACCAGAAAGACAAAGAAAGATATCGAGAAGTGGTGTGGTTTCCATAAGAGCCCTTGGCATAACATTGTTGATTGCTGCTCAAATCAGTCTCTGGTGGCCGAAGTGAAAGCCTTTGAATCAGATGTAGGTTATGACTCCGAGTCAAAACCAGAAAGGGGAAGATGGATCATTGACATGGAACCCAATTCCACTGTTGCTACCACCAAGCTCCAGCCTGGTGAACCAGACAAGCCAGAAGAAGGCAAGCACCTCTTCCATTTATAGATGTGGGTAAAAGGCACCCTGATGCACTTCATTGTTGATAGCAGTAGCCAGAAGAACCTCATCTCATCAGAGGTCGTCAAGCAGTCGGACCTGTCGACAACGCCTCACCCACAACCCTACACCAATGGATGGCTCCGCCAAGAAAGCGATCTCTATGTCATCCAATAGTGTCGACTGTCGTACGCCATCAAGCCCTTTAAAGACGAGGTATTGTGTGATGTTTCTCCTCTCAAAGTTTGTAATGTTCTTTTGGGCCAACCTTATTTATGGAAACATCATTTTGTATGAGTCTAGGTCTCGTAGTGTTATTATTAGTTTGAATAGAAAATTGTACAAGATACCCAAGGCGGTCCCTCCTAGTGTTGTTTCCTTGATCTCTACCAAGAAATGCGAGAAGGTCATCTCTCAGACCAAGAAATTTTTCTTCTTCATGATTCACTCTCAGATTGAGCGAAAGATCGTAGCCACATCCAGGGCCTCTGTGGCTAATCTCTCCACACAACAGAAGCAAGTGGATAAGGTTGTGGAAGAATACTCAAATATCTTCTCCTCTCCTACCGGGGTACCTCTGTACTTCCAGGTCAAGCATCCCATCGATCTGACCCCAATCACACCGCTACCCAATGGGTCAGTCTACCGCCACTCTCTCTTAGAAAACGAGAAGATCAAGAGGTAGATCCAAGAACTTCTCCACAAGGGGCACATACATCCCATATCATCGCCTTGTGGGAGCCCAATCGTGCTGGTGCAGAAGAAAGACGAGACCTGGTGACTCTACATTGATTATCGAGCCCTGAATAAAATCACAGTCTGAAATCGATACTTGATTCCCCAAATCAATGACCTCCTTGATCAGCTCACGGGGGCCAAATACTTCAGTAATATTGATCTGAAGTCTGTCTGCCACCAAGTACCAATAGAACAAATGGATGTATGGAAGACTGCCTTCAAGTAAAAATAAGGTATTTTTGAATGGTTGGTCATGCCCTTTGGTTTGACAAATTATCCAACAACATTTATGAGAACGATGGACGATATCCTACGACCTTTCACCAATAATTTTTTAGTGGTGTATCTGGATGACATCCTCATCTACAACAAGACTTGGGTGGAACACTTGCAACATATTCAACAGGTTTTGCACACCCTGCAACAACAAAAACTATATGCAAACTTGGAAAAATGATCCTTCAGCATGGACATGGTCCATTAATTAGGCTACATCGTTGATTGACATGGTGTGCATGTGGATCCAGCCAAGATCCAGGTCATCCATGACTAGCCAACCCCAACCACACTCACTTAACTTTAGATCTTCTTGGGCCTCACCGATTTCTATCGTAGGTTCGTGTTGGGATTCTCGCATATCGCATGGGCCCTCAACCAAGTAACTAGGGGTGGTGGTAAGGAAAAATTTGTGTGGGGTATGTCCCAACAAAAAGCCTTTGATGACTTGAAGAATAGTTTGTGCTCATCCCCGATACTTTCATTACTGGACTTGCAACATCCCTTTGAGATTGAGACAAATGCTTTAGACTATGTTATGGGTGTTGTTCTCACTCAACACGACCACCCTATGGAATATCATAGTGAGACACTATCATATGTTGTCTGTAAGTAACCTACTTATGATAAATAAATGTACTCCATTGTGCAAGCTTTCTTCCAGTGGAGACATTACATTCTTGGGAAGGAGACAATCATCCACACTGATCACAAGCCACTACAACTCATGCAGACCCAAGTAAAATTGTAGAATGACCTCCATCAGAAGTGGTCCACATACTTATAGCAGTTCCACCTCAACATCAAGTATAAAATAGGAAGTACCAACCGAGTTGTTGATTGCCTCAGAGGACCTCCAATCAGGGCACTCACCACAGTGCTAGACTCTTGCATCCACAAGACCTTTAGATGGCCCCACCTCTACGAGACAAACCTTGACTTCTCCACCACCTACCAAATGTTGGGTGCGAAATCAATGGTCACTAATTTCCATCTTCAAGATGGGTTGTTGTGTCGTCTGGGCCATATTTTCATTCCATCAAGCGAGCACGAGAAGATGATTTGGGAAGCTCACTATAGTCAGGTGGCAAGACACTTTGGCGTCGAAAAGATAGTGGAAGTGTTGCAGAAAAATTTCTACTGGCCAAAACTTCGATAGGATGTCGTCAAGTATATCAGGTCCTGCACCGCCTGCGCTATTTCCAAATCGACCACTGAGAAACATGGCCTGTACACCCCTTTTCCTACTCCTGACAGGTCGTGGGAATCCATCTCAATGGACTACATGTCAAGCCTCCCGTCCACCAAGAGGGGAAATGACTATGTTTTTTTTGTTGTTGATCGGTTTTCCAAGATGGAAATTCTAGCCACCTAGAAGAAGAACATCACAATAGAAGCCACTTTCAAGATCTTCTTTGAATGAATATGGGTACATTTTGGGATCCAACAAACCATTATCTCATACCATGACAGTCGGTTCCTTAGCACATTCTGGTCGAGCCTTTGGTCACTGCTGGATACCAAGCTCATCAAATCCACTGCCTTCCACCTCCAGACAAATGGAAAAACTGAGGTCGTCAATCAGATGATCGTACATATCTTTCCCATGTACAATTCAAAACACCCCTGCACATGGGATGAGAGTCTTTCCTATGTCCAACATATCTACAATCGAGCACTACAATATAGCTCAACTGGCCACAACCCCTTTTAGGTGGGGTTGGGATTCCAACCATTGGGCCCCATGGATGTTGCACTACCCTTTGTGACCACCTTGAACGACTCGTCCCCTACTCCACTAGAAGCTGACAAAGCCAACCGGTTCATTGAGCGGATCCAACACATCCGCCAACAGGTTCAAGATATTCTACAGAAGTCTAATGCCAAGTATAAGCAACGCCATGATCAACATCGAGTGCCACCTCATTTAAGTTTCAGGTGGGAGACAAAGTTTGGTTGCACTTACAGAAAGAATGCTTTACAGGGACCCATCAAAAGCTTCACCCACTCCATTATGGGTTGTACACCATCACCAAGGCTGTGGGTGACAATGATTCTGATCTCAACATTCCCCCTTTCCTTGGCCTGCACCCAGTCTTCAACGTGGATCTCCTTCGGCCATATTTCCCACCATTATTGGACACCTCAGAGATAGAAGAAAAGTTGAAACCAACATAGCTCAACCCCGAATGCATGCAACAAGAATCTAGTGATCATATTGTGGACACACAGATCAAGGGCACTCGACAACAAAGGATCCAACTTTATTGAGTTGTCAAAGAAGGGCAACTCCTGCACCAAGGCAAGTGGCTCACTCGGGGCCAAATTCAACAAAATTTTCCTCATATGATGGGGGAACTCAACGCAATGGATACCATTGCTTCCTAATGAGGTAATATTTTCGGTTTTGATCGAAAAAGCCACAGTGTTGTCAATAGACTGTCGACGTTTCAGATCCAAATCAGGATCCATCTTTAGGACAATGAGCCTGGGTTAATAAAAAGGAAGAGATGGTATAAATACTGGAAGTGTGGGAAAGTTTTCAGTGGATATCGGGTGGCCACCCACCTTTTCCAACTCGCTCAGAACAGTTTTTTGGCAATTTTGGCAATTTACTATTTTTAGTTGTTTTAACTTCTGGGGCCATTTTTGAGGGCCTAAATGAATGTTTTTTGGGATCGAGCTTCTCAATTATATCCAAATGCATAATTTATCCCCCAAAATGAATCTCCTCAACGATACCTTTCCAATGGGCTATCGTGTGCCTAAAATGGAGATCGTATGCAAAGTTACGACCCCGAGAAGTTGATGTACTGACTTACCCAAACGGGGCCCACATGAATTTTGGCGCTTCATCTCCTAGGGTCAGGTTTTTGGATGTCTAGGGTTTTTGACATTCCTGTTTATTGTAAAAATTCCTTCATAGCCTCATTCTAATCATCTTCTTGCGAATGAGCACAACCATCACATCTCTTCTTAGAGATAAGTCACCACCATTCCAACAAGCTTGTTTTCCGCTGCATTTTACAGTTTCAACTTATTTCGTTATTGAATAGAAAACCAATTTTATTGTATCTCTGTTATTTTGTGTTAATCATATTTTAATAATCTATATTCATTTCATTCTGCTCATAAAATCTGGATCAACTTCTTGAATCCCTTTGTATAATTCCACCTCCAATATCTCCACCGTGTAGCTAGAGAAGGAAAGCCAAGCTTAAGAAATAGATAATCTATAATGAGTTCTTTGACACTCTCAATAATGATCCTATTAGTGGTATTGAGCCAAAACTATGTTTTTAAGTCTAGTCAATGATTCCATTCATGAGTCTTGACATCAAAGAGTCCCCCATCCTTATCAATGCCTTTCTTGAAAATATTAGCTTGGACAAAACCCAAGAAATCTATGTCAATAATTTATCATTAAATTGTATAAGGGGTGGCCACCAAATGCAATGCTCATTAATGAACAAGCTAGTTCATCGAGAGTTTCTTTTGTAGGTAAGACAATGCTTGATGAATTCCCGGGATTTCCAAAAACTCTATGCTGCAAATGCTCCCTATATTTTGACCTTGGAAGGAATTAACATGAGTGTTTAAAGGTTAACATTTCCCCAACCCCATTCGCATAACAGGGTCCCCATAGAGATATAACTTTTCTACAAGACTTTCCGACTTTCCTTGCCCTTGACTATGTGTATGGCCCACTTTGTGCATAAGTCTTGAGCATATATAAAGAAGTCAATCATACCCTTAACCTGTTAGTCCTTGTGACTGTAACACAATTTTATTTTAACACGATGAAAAGCTTTGTTTCCATGCATGTAATCCTAGAGAAAGTCTTGAAAGAGTTTCTCCATCCTCTGAAAATTCGTCTTGGGTTAGACCTCATAAGACTAGTAATAAGCATGGGTGGTGAATAAGATGTTATAGAAAACCTTAAAATCTAGTTGCCAATGACTTGGGCTTACAAACCCATTTATCAACTTCATTGGCAATTCATTATAAAAATACCACCCAAAGATATTATAGGGAATCATGAAAGGAGAAGAGAATACCAAGAACTCAAAAACTTGGCTAGGTTATAGCCAAGTTCATCCTATATTAGTGCGTCGAATAAGGAGGTCACCTGGAATAGGTTGTAGCACTATATTTTACGCATCAGTAACCTGGAGCACAAGGCCATGTTAAAAATATGAATAGATTCCATTGGGGTACATACACAAAATCCTACGACATTCCTAATCATTCATAAATGAGTCAACTATGAAATTAGCTTTAATAAGTTAGATAACAGTAGGCTCTGTTATCATAGGATTTGGCAATTGTGCAAAGCCTTCACAAGATGTTAAACTTGTGTAAAAATTGGAAGTAATTGCGAGTCGCGACTGTCACCTAGGCAAGTACTTCCATCGTTTTAGTGATGGATGAGAGTCCAACACAAGGGATTCTTCCCTTGTGACCTCAATGGATACAATAGCAAGCTAAAGGCAATTCTATGACCCCCTATCTTGGTCACTTGTTAGGATAGGCTAGGTCTAGGGAAATGGGAGAGGTTGAGATGATTTTTAGACAGGGCAATTGATTGTATGTTCCTGAGAGAAATAGGAAATTGATTGCATGTGCAAGAAAGAAATATCTCAATGCATTTGATGAAAAATACCAACTCTAAAGAATGAATAATCAACCTTAGAACACTAGCTATCAAAGAGAGAGGCTTGTTGTAATAAAAATTGCAGTAAACAATAATGCACTTCAGCATATAATAGTTTTATGACAATAACAATGCTATAACACTCTAATTCAACAAATAAATGGATGAAAATATGCCCAATAACCATAGAAACTTTTACAAATTATTCACCAATAATTGCATGAAGTTAAGAGCATAAAGTAGATTAGTTATCAATGATCTAACTAATCCCTAATGGTTGTAGCAAACATGTGTAACAACAACAAGAAATTAACTTAGTTTTCCAAGTGTTGCATTAGGTTGAGCATGCTAAAGTAGTTGGGAATCCAACTACAAACTTGCTTTGAGAGAGAGAGGGTAAATTGTGGTTTTGTATCACTTTGTGGGCCTAAGACTAGTTTCAGTTTATCTCCTTGGCCAAATGGAGTCAAGAAACACCTTGAATTTTCATTTAGATAGCCAAGAAAAGTGAATATTTGAAACCCTAAGGCTATAGCCTCATATGATTAGGATCAAATCTTAAAAGAAAACAAACCCTAAGGTATATAGACTTGTAAACCTTAGGTGTTATTTTCCTTCTTCTATGATGTCTAAGTCAAGATCCAAGTGAACTAGATCAAACCCTAAGGTCTATAGACTCATAAACTCTAGGTTTTGAACTAGCTAAAGACTAGCCCTAGGGGGATAAAGACTTTTAATCCCTATACTTGGTCTTTAAATGCTTCAACAAATTAAGATGAGTGAAAATAGCGAGGGGAATAAAGAATTATAATCCCTCCTGGGGTTTCAAACAAAGAACCTAGCATAGAAGGTAACATGAAACAATTAACAATCTAGCATATAGCATCCACCATAATATTCCATGAACAAGCACTTAAACTTAACAAATAAGGCTTACTTAACCAAGTCGTTATGCATGAAGAAACCCTAGCCCAAATATCATCCACCAAAATTAAGAGAAAGCATCCTTAAGATCATCCTTCCAAAGGTGTGACAAGTACTCCATAGAGAAAAAAGAGAAGAAGAGAGCAATATAAGTGATTTCTCACAAGTGGTGAGTTATGATTTGAACAAATAAAGCACTATCCTCTTTATATGAGACAACCCTAGCACATATGTCCACAATTATCCCTAAAAACACAAATAATCCATGATACATGTGAGATAGGTCTAAGCCGACCCCGCAAATAGCCTCTAATGCAAATATATAATGAAAATACAACATAAAGTCCCCTCAAAAGGTGGCACATTTGGTGTAGGAAGAATCAAAGGGCTATGATGTCATCCTCCAAAGGGTGAAAAGGTGCCTCCAAAGGCCTCATCTCTCCATGGAAGGTGCAAGCAACACCCAAGGGTCATGTCTCATCGCCATCAAGTTCCAAGTCAACGTCAAGAAGCATCCCCCATGCTATGGTGGCTCAAACCTCATCCAAAAATGATTTCATCTCCATGTGTGGAAGGTACAATGGCTAGTGCATGATGTCCTATGTGAGAAAGGCTCCATGACCTCTACTAAGAGGTGTGTCATCATCTCCAAGTGCAACATCATCAAACCACACCCTAATATGCTCTAGGGTATCCTTCCCAAGGTGTGGGAATTCCTTCCGTCTGAGTGACCATCAAGCCATATTTGCAATATCCAAGCCCATCAACTCAACATCCAAGGCCCAAGAGGTGTGAAAAGGTGCCTCAAGTTATGTCAAATCATCAAAGGACCCAATGCTCTATCTCAGGAGTCAAGTATGAAAAATCCTTTGAAAGGTGTGTGGCATCCTGGGAACAAGCATGAAACCATCCTCCAAAGATCATGTCAAAGTGTGTCAAGGTCAACCAAGTCAGTCAAAGCCATAGAATCAAGTAATACCAACAATCACAAGGGAAAATAGTCCTTAGAATCATGCAAAGTAATTCATTTCTTAATACACAATCCATATGAACAATTGCATTAGATATCCCCTTCAAACTTCACATCAGCTCAAGACTTTATGCAATTTGGAAATTTTAGGTATGGGAGGACCATCGAAATACAGTATTAGGTGTGCCAACACCAAAGTAGAGGGATATTTCCCAAGAAACATATATAAGGGTAAGTTTGATAGTGAAATGTGTTGGAATTACTTTGTGGCAATGGAATCATTAACATGCAAGACATCATATTTGGTCCATTTCCATGAGTGTCTTTGTAGAGGGATCCCTTGCTACCTGAGATACCCTTTCCTTGATAATTTTTTCATTATAAACCCCTTTCTATTAAACTTCAACAACCAAACACCCAATTGTTTACTTCCTAGTAAACCCTTGTTGTAATAAAATCATTAAACAAATTTGTTGAATAAAAGCACGATTGAGTTTTAAATATCTAAATAAATAAATCAGGGGAAGCATAATAAGGAAACCATACACATTTGCACACATAATTTTATAGGTAAAAAGTCCTAAGGGAAAACCAATACCTTGTTGATTTTATTAATATAAAATATGGTCTCCCATCCTAGGATAACGGCCCACCTAAGGAAAAATTCAAAACAACAAGAATAACCTATCAAACCTAAATATTTGTCCTTCGATCTTGCTAGATTCTACTTCCTTTGATGCCCCTTTGTTCCTTTCCTCGAAACCTGCCCCTGCACACTTGGATGAAAGTCCTCCACCCAATTCAATGAAATCTCACTATCTCATTATGTGTGTCTCCTCCTCTCACTTAGGTTGCCTTTTATAATCCTCAGTTTACCTTAAATCCAAAACCCTAGATATCCAAAGTGATCAATGGATAAGATTATATCTCACTTTCACTTTATGTAATGGCTAAGATTTAATTTAATTCACTAATGCCAAATACTTAGGTATTTAATTAAATTAAACTCATATTAATTACAAAAAGGCATTCACTTTAATAATCACTTTATTAAAATTAATCTCCTTTTAATAATCACTTTATTAAAGTGAATCTCCTAAAGTCTCGAGAGGTATCAAGGATGACTTCCACATGTTGAAGAAAAAACCAATGTGGAAATACCTGTATGATGCTACAAACATCAACATTGTCTTTTTATATTCATTTATTTCTTTTGCAAGTCCCCTTTTCAGGTTTCAAGCATTTATTCTTTCTTTCATTTCTTACTGGGATAAAGTCCTTTTATAGATATGCATTTAATGCATTAGGACAAGGGGCGATTACCATTAGAGGGGGTAGGGCTCAAGTTGGCCCCTTTCTTTTGAAGTTGGCCATTTATTATCTCATTTTTCTTTCTTTCTTTTATAACATTCTTTATTTTATTTTTATATAGCAGTTGCATGAAGCTCGACATTATATCCCTTCTTCTCATAGGAGGATGAACCACAAGTCCTTTTGGGATACATGTAAAACCATTATCGAAGTCCAGTACACCGTGACATGCTGTAGGATGATAAGTGTTAAGTATGGGGGGGAATGGAACGTTACCCCTATTAAGGAATCCCAGTAGTACCCATGTTCCCTAAGAGTGACAACACTAAACTAGGATAGCTAATGATGACCACCAAGGCGAGGAGATAAACTCTAGGGTTTGACCTAGTTCCACTTGATCTTATGCTAAACGCTCTAGAAGAAGTAGGGTGACACCTAGGGTTTATGAGGGGATAAACTCTAGAGTTTGTTTTCCTATAAGGTTTGACCTAGGCTTATGATTGGATAATCCCATGGTTTAATATTCAGGTCTTCCTTTTCTCTTAACATCCTTTCAATTTGTTGCGTTGACTCCATATGCCCAAGGACTTAAAGAAGGAACTAATCTTTCTCTTGCTACAAGTGATCATGGGCCTTAGTTTAGCTTCTCTCTCCCAAATGACTTGGTGTTAGCTTAGGGTTTGCATTGAATTTGCATTCTTCATCACATTCTAGCCTATTGTCTTGCATCTTAGCTTAGATTGTCATCTAATGTCACCATTTTCTGCATTAATTACATTTCTAGCCATTAGGGTTTAATGGATTGCATCTAATTAACATAGTTTAATGCTCTTTCCTTTAAGTGATCATTAGCTTATGGTTTAATACGTATTTTACTTAAAATCTGACACATTTTCCATTGCAATCTTGTTAATTTAGGACTAATTTACTATTGTTGTTATAAACTTACTATTGTTGAAGTATATTATCTCTTTTCTCGAGTTTTATTGCAACAATTTTGTTCTCTTTGATAGCTAGTGTATCAACCTTTTTCTCTTTTCCTTTGGCTAGAGTTTTGAGGCATTTCATTTACCTTTCAAGCATTGATTGTCTTAAACATCACGCTTCACACTCACACACAATCAACTTATTTTCCTAACTCATCTTAACTTTTCCCTATACCTAGTTAATCAAGCATCCAAGATAGGGAATAATAGACTTACCTCTAGCTTGCTATAGGATCCATTAAGGTTGCTAGGGAAGCCTCCCTTGTGTTGGATTCTTGTCCATCACTAAAACGAGGGAAGTAATTGCTTAGGCGACAATGGAAATTACTTCCATATGTTACACTAGTTTAGCATCTTGTGAAGGCTTTGCATAAGTGCTAGATTGGGTAATAACAACCACCAATGTGAAAATCAATCTCATATTGTTCTTGGACAATTACCCTTTTCCCTTTAAACAACCATGAAACTTTATACCGGTTCAAATGAGGTACACAACTCAATTTCAACTTCTATATAACCTCATCAGAAACAAGATTTGATGTACTACCACCATCAACTACTAATGTACAAAACTTACTTCCAATATTAAATTGTGTTCTAAGAATGCTTCTCTGATTTGGTCCTTTAGCATTGTTACCCCCTCTCACCTAGGGGTAAAGCGCAACCCAATAGCCCCCTTAGATGCATATTCCTCACCAACATGGCTCATCACACTCAATCAACAAGGCTCATTAAGAGATGATTTTATGCATATTATAAGGTACATTAGTCCTTGTTTCATATAAAGTGTCATATTTAATACATTAGGCATCTAAGTAATGATCATAGGTTGAAGTTGGATAATGAATCATGAGATTATAAGTTATGATGTTTTCCTTGTTTAAGCTTGGTGGACATCTCCGGAGTCCTAGTCTTGTGCTGTCACTCCTAGGGAAAAGGGGTACTATTGGTGCATCCTTAAAAGGGGTAGTGTGGTTACATGTACCCCAAAAAGTCATGTACCTCATTCTCTTATGAAAAGAAGGGGCAAAAGGCCCAGAGGTAGATTGCAATTGGCTGATAAAAATAAAGAAATGGGATAACAAGGACAATTAAAAGCCATACTCTATAACTGATCTCTACCCCCTCATTAACAGAGATCGCCCTTATTCCTAATGTGGATAAACACATTCATCAATAAAAAAGGACTCGAATATATCTCGAACAAAAAACAAAGGAAGTGATATGCTTGAAACATTTTTAAGGGGACTCAAAAATAAAATAAAATAAAGAAAAATGAAAATAAGCAATGATCCATGGGGATGTGTCCCCTAAGGTGGGGTGCGCACCCTCCATGTTTCCCACACACTTGGGACGGTGGGGCTCTCGAGGAAATGTTTCCCCACGTCCCCCTTTTGGGGAAACGTGGGGAGATACAGGGGGTGTGTTTCCCAAGTGTGGGGGAGTGTTTCCCCAAAAGGGGTGCTTCTGGGTGCCCCCCATCGAAAAGGGGTGCTTCTGGATGCACCCCCTTCAAAGGGGGACTCCTGGACATCCCCCCTGAATTTTTGGCTAATAAGACTCAAAAATAAAAATTAAAAACATTTTTTTTTATTAAAAAGTTAAAAACCTACCCCACAGTGACATTCTGATTGATGGTCCTAATGACTTCATGCAACAAATGGATGTAAAGGACCATTCAATGAGATTGACTCCTTGATGCTAATTTTATTTTTCAGTGTTCATTGCCCATTTTTAATTTTGAATTGTAACTTTTAAGTCCTGACTCTAGATACTGATGACCTCATATTGATTCTTCAACTCGTCACTCTTTACTATTTTTGAGTTTGAGGAATTTCAATTTATTATTTCAGACTTTTGTATCTATTATTTTTCTGGATACTAATTTAGTAACTAGATTCTAGAATGATGAATGATGAATTTAAATCAATGTATACAATATTTTACTATATATGTTTTGTTTATGATTTATGAATCAATGTATTTCATTACTGAATCAGAATCAGAATCATGTTTATTATTTATTGTTTATTGTTTACTATTTACATTGCACAATGATGAATTTACATGGGTTGAATTGTTATTGTTGGGATTTTATCATTAATATTTATATTATTTTTATAATTTTATAGATGAGGACCCCGACATCCCCCCATCCCCCATGAATTTCCCCAAAATTTGGGGGTGCTCCCACACATCCCCCCTATGTGTCTCCTCACTCCCACACACCCCTATCCCGGAGTCTTGGTGGAACATTGAAAATAAGGGGTTTCGAATGCAAAAAGTGCTAAGGAAAGGGTAACCCAATCGCCAAGAACACCCTCTACAAAATCACTCATGGATTACACCTTCTACAAAAGAACTCATGGAGGTGAGCCCATACGTTGTCTTGCATGTTAATGACCCCATGCCTAGAAGTAAATTCTGTGACCACCTCACATTCATTACATAGCTTTGATGGGTTCTTATGGGAATATCTCTCTACTTGGGTAGTGGCACACCTAATAGGTTCCTTTGATGGTCCTCCCATACCTAAACTTGCCAAAATGCATGAAGTCTTGAGCTTGTGTGAAGTTGGATGGGGATACCCAATGAGAGTTGTTCATTTGGATTTTGTACTATTTGATGGCTTACTTTATATTATTCTCAGGACTATTTCCCCTTAATATTGTTGGTTTTACTCGATTCCATGGTTTTGAACAACTTAAGTGCACCTAACATGGTATTTGGAGTATGTCTTTGTGTTTTCACCCATGGCATTGTGCACTTTATATAGGATAAAACACATGTGATGCAAAGCGTTGGGTCACATGCTGATTGACCCCTTCATATACATCCTCTCACACATCCTAGACCCTAGACGATGGACAAATGATCTCTCATTTGGCAGAAATGGTCATGATGGCAGGAAGATGGGAAGAAATCCCACACCTTGGACATTGCACCCCACACCTTATTCAACATTTGATGGAAGAAGTTGCACTTGGTTGTTCTTAGACACTACTCAAAGAGGTGATGCATGACCATTCCACCCTAGACATTGGCCTTCCCACCTTGTACATTGGGTTCCATGATAATGATGTCATGGACTAGGGTTTGCTTGATGATGATGAGATTTCTTGCCATTGGAGTATCGTTTGATGGCTTGATGATGTGACATGACCCTTGATGAGGAGACACACCCTCCACCTTTCTTGCACCTCTTAGATGTTGAGACATGGCCTTTGGACACTTCACACCCTCTTAGAGCATGACATCATCACATGTATGACCTAGGAGGACATTTTTATGGTGTATTAGCATGATTATTCATTTTTTGAGGCTATTTGAGGGGTTGGCCTAGACCTATCTCACTTGTATCATGGATTACTTTCATTTTGTAGATATTTGATGGGATATAACATTAGTTTTGAACCATATAAAGAGGCTAGTGCTACCTCAAGCCAAAGACATAACTCACACTTGGGATTCATCATCACTAATTGTCTTCTCTTTCTCTATTTTTGTTATGGAGCTCTTCTGCGCACTATTGGAGTGATTTTGGTGGATGCTTTTCTCTTGTTTTGGCAGATTCTTCATGAAACTAGGGTTTCCTCATGATAGTGACTTGACTAGTAAGTAATTCAGGCATGTTTAAGTGTTATTTCTTGGCATATTTTGGTGAATGCTCTATTAGAGAGGTAATAGTTGCATGTTACCATTGTTTTCCTCGAATATATTGTGAAAACTGAAGGAAGGATTAAGAGTGGCTATCCCCTTCCCTTGTTTCATTTACCTTAACTTTTGTTGAATCATAAGGATAGGGTTAGGTATTATGAGAGGACATCCCCCTAACCTTCTATTTGAGGTTAAAACCTAGGGTTTACAAGAAGATAAACTTTAGGGTTTATCCTATTTCCATCCATTGTGCTTTCTAGACGCTAGAAAAGAAGTGAGATGACACCTAGGTTTATGGGAGGATAAACCCTAGGATTTCTTCCCTATAAGTTTTGGACCTAGGTTTATGAGGGTATAACCCTAGGCCTTCAAACCTTCAATATCATCTTTCATTTAGCCTCCTTGATAGGGTTTGCATTGACTCCTTTTTCCCAAAGAGGAAGAAAACAACACTAGTCTCTATGTTTGCAAGTGATGATCAAAACCCTAGCTTATCTTAAACATTCTCCCTCTAAAAGAAATTTGATAATTAGATACCTAACCTCATTCACTCATTGATTCTAACTCAACACTTGGAAAGCTAGTTGTTATAAAAGGTTTGCAAAACCATTATGGCTTAACTAATTACTGATAACTTACTTAAGATTGGGGTAAAATCAACTCATAAATATTGTTTGATGATTCAATGTTGATCTACTCATTGATGGCTTAATTTTAAGACATAACTACTATTTTTTCTGTGTTGATTTCTTGCTTCTGTTGCAAAATATATTTTGTTGATATATACTTGTTTACTGCTACAATTTTACAACAAAAATCATTTTTACTTGATATCTAATGTCTAGAGGTGATTGGTAGTTGATTTGACTTGGAAATTGACTATTATATGCATTAGAATACTTCTTGTTTCACACACATAAACCAATTACCTTATATAACCAATCCCACCTTTTCTATTTTCCTAGACCTAGATTATCTCATTGAGTGACAAATATAGGGGGGCATAGACTTGCCTATAGCTTGCTATAGGATCCCTTGAGGTCAAGAGGGAAGCATCCCTTGTGTTGGATCTCTTTCCTTCACAAAAATAAGGGAAGTACCTTCCTAGGTGACAATGGCATCTACTTCCATATGTTAAACTAATCTACCATCTTGTGAAGGCCTTGCACAAGTGCTATATTGGGTGATAACATACATCATTCAGTTTCAACTTTCCAACTTTTCTCTCTTAAGCATTAGGTTCTCCCCGTTCTCTCGCAATAATTCCTTCCCTTTCTATCGATGAAACCATTTCTTCCACAATATGGGTTCTTCCCTCTTATCTTCATCATTCCTTCCACATTTCTAGATGCTCATATACCATATGGCCCTACCTTCCATATTTGAAGAAAATGCCTTCAAATTTCCCCCCTCTACTCTACCTCTTATTGACCCACCACCTCTACCAACATCATATCTTCTCAGTCAATCCATATTACTAGAACTTCCTTTATCTTCTTCAACTTGATTTTCTCTGTGCTACCCTCTTCTAGGGCCTAAACCCTTCTTCTCATATATAGGTTTGTATTTCCCCCCACAATTTCTCCTCAATTATCAAGGCTACTTGATAAATCTCTTTCATTAAACAAAAATTCAAAAAAAATGGCATAACTTTCGACCATTCACATACTTGGAAATAGATTTTAGACTCTCATCATTCTACCCAAAGTCGAGACCTAATATAAATAAATTCCTTAGTGTACTCATTCACGAACATCTTTAATTGCTTCAAATTCTACAACCTTTTGAATAGATTTAAAACATAATATATAGGAAAAAAATTACTTTTCAACTGTGAAACCATCCTATCCCAAGTTTTACTCTTCTCTTTACCACTACCTTCATTATTCAATTGCAACTTATCCTACCACAAAAATCATTCAGCTCTTCTATTTTTTACATACAACCTTAACCCTTGTAGGATCTCTAATTTACTCAAATCCACAAAACTTTTCCATTTCTCCCATCCAATCTATCAATTCCTGAAGATTTAAACTTCCAAAATAAAGAAGAGTTTCAAGTATAGGTTTACCCTCAATAGCTATGATTTCTTTGATCATTCTCTCTTCAAATGTCACTTGTTCTTCTAGTTCTTATCTTGCAGTTTATCTTCAAATGTCACTTGTTCTTCTAGTTCTTATCTTGTAGTTTATAATTATGCTCCATCATCACTGTCATGCACCACATGGGAAATACCTCTCCTCTAGGATACCTCCATGGCATCCATTATTGATAGCATTATCCTCATCATCACTACAAGATCATCAATGTCCTCTACATCTTGTCTACTAGGCCTTCCACAACATCTTCCTCTCTACACCATCGTTCTAATAATGTTCTAGGATCTTCTCCTGTGAATTTTCCACCTCACCAACATTCACAGATTATTCAATCAAGGGAAAATTATTCTTTGGTCCTCCCCCAACCACAGGCTCAACCTACTTAGATACCACATAATGTCGTAAGCTCTCCATACATAGATACACAACTAAAAAATCTCCAAAACAACAATTTAAGACAATGCAATAACAATAACCCCCTCTTGGGGTATCTAAAACAAGATATTGAAGTTTGCAAACCCCAATCAAATTCTATGTGCTCTCTAGCACAAATAATTAGCTTTCCATCTTTCATGGTTGCTTTATGATTAACTTTCTATCTTAGAATGTTCGTAGGGTCGTAGAAGAAATTTATTCAAGAGAATTGTGGAAAAATGAAACTCTTTAATGGAGATATTTCTATCTTTGAATGTTTTTAGGGTCGTTGAAGAAATATAAGTAGAACATTATCATTAAAAAGTAATAATAAATAATTGAAACTTTGGATATGTAGTTGATGGAATCCTTACTTATTTGGGATGTCGTGTTTAATGCATAACCTATATGATATAAGATAGCAGTACAATATCCATAAGCACATTTATAACTACGCTAATAAGCCTCTAAGGTGAAGCCCATTTCAATCTTGCAATGGGCACATGAAAATTTTGGTCACGTGGAAAGCATATGGTCTGGTCATCAATTTCATAGTCACAATTGTATGTTGCATATTTCCTACAAGGTCAAAAATAAATACTTCATCATACTATAGAAAATAAGTTGCTTTACATGCTCAGGTGCATCAATGGCTATGATTAAATGTGCTTTTATACATGCTTCACTGCCAATTAAAAGTGGAGTTCAATATATTATCATGATTTATAAATATAAAAAGACCATAGGTTAAAAGAAAAAGCAACCACAACATCAATTAGTTGGAAGGATTCTACAAGTATATAAAAACCTCCTTACCTCCATTAACCTTTCATACTCCCTATGTACATTTCTCAAATCCTGTTTCAATGCTTCGCATGAAAATGATTATATTCAAATTCTAAATGTTTCAAGTTCCAACTTAGTATTTCTTTTCTAAACTCAACTAAATGGGGCAATATTTATATGATGGTAAATTCAACAATAAGAAAGAACAGATACAAACCTTGGAACGAACTTTCAAAAATAACAAGAAACAAACTATCTAAGAGAATATGATTCCAATTTTTTATCTCATATATTCTCCGATGACTAACATCAACTGCAAAAGAATCAACCCATAATTTGTAGAATGAAACCAGAAAATGGAAAGAAATTGTCTCCATTAATGATGTTCAAGTAGAGAACACATGCTCCTAGAACCATACACAAAAATATAGGCATATGATTAAAGAAAATATATAACAAACATTCAACAAGTAATACACAACATATTGGAAGCACTTCACCTCCCACATAGCATAAGAATTGTTAAATCACAAGAAATTGAGAACAACCATTGCAAAACTCAATGTCACAATGTAGTGAAATTATCCCCTATTCTATTCATGAGAAATTAAGTTTCAAGAACACATTAACAATGGCTCTAAGAGTAAACACTCCAATAATCTACTAAATTTCTAATCACATGCTTCAAGGAAACAACAAAATCAGAGGAAACTATCTCATCAATTTTGTTTAAAATTGAAAATGTTGATCATGAACCATGTCATGGACATAGATAGAGGAGAATACATAGTAGAAATTTGAATACATAGACAAAGATAACAAGAATTAATTGAACATGAAAATAGTAAATACAAACAGATCATAGATAAAGAGGAATTAAGTACTAAGGCGACATTTCTCATCGAGGTTCCATACCTCTAAGGATTCTTCTTAGCAAAAACAAATCACTCGCAAGAAATAGAAAAGTTCAAGCAACCCCTGCAATTCACTCCATTAAACAATTTTTTTAAATTGTCACTAAAGAATTGTATTGAGCATGACATTTAATAGACATAAAAAAATAAACAACAACTTTGAGAGTTTCTAAATTTCTGATCATATGTACCTCAAAAATTAATGGTTGGAGAGATAATATGCATTAACATTGTTCAAACAAAGAATATGTTGATCATAAACAATAAGCATAGTACCAACAAATTTCTAAGAACATACAATAAAGAAATTCAACCAGAACATATAACTAGAAGAAAGTACAAAATAATAATTCAACCAGAACATATAACTAGAAGAAAGTACAAAATAGCAATTCAACGACACATAACTAGAAGAAAACATATAATAGATATTCCACAAGGGAATACAAACACTATAGCTTTGAGTGTAAAGAAAATTATGTCTGATGCAATTCAAAGAAGCAGTTTGGGTTCCTCCATGGATGACAAGTTCAAGACACAATAGGAGTGGCACAAGAAGGGATGCATACTATTATTAAAACAAAGAAGCTACTAGCTATGGTTCTAAAGTTGGATATTTCCAAGGCATATGACTGGAAAAACTTATTGTATCTAGGATTTATGATGATCCATATTGGCTTTTGTGTCCATATTGTGAACTATATAATGAATTTCCTGCCATCAATATCATTTACAGTCTTAATTAATGGATCGACATATGAATTATTTATACCATCAAAAGGGACGGACAAGGTTGTCATTTATCACCTCTATTATTCTCGTTAGTAGATGAAGGGATCCCCAGAGTTATACTGGAAGCAAGAATAATGGGATCTCTAAAAGGCATTAAGGTTAGAAAGAACAATTACTTTGACCGGTTTACTTTTTGTGGATGTTGTCCTTTTATTCTGTGATGGTTTGAGGAGAGATGCTTCTAAATTAAAGGAGATATTATAACTATATTGTCTAGCTACACATATGATGACAAATATGCAAAAACATTCAGTTTCTTTTAACGACATGGCAAAGGATCAAATCAAGTCAATCCTACATCCTTTCCCTTATCAACAATGGATTTCCAAGTAGGTTTTAGATACCTAGTTTTTTATATCCATCCAAATGATAATGGGATCAATGATTGGAAATGGCCCATAGCCAAAGTTGAGAGGAGAATTAACTAAGGGTGTAACAAGTGGTTATTTAGAGGAGAGAGAATTATTTTGGTTAAATCAATGTTTGAAGCAATCCCAATATATTGGCATTCTCTTGCCTTTATTCCAAAAGAGGTTTTAGAAAAACTTAACTTCATATTTTTGTTGTAGGGTAAAAAAGAGAGTGAGGGAATTCCTCTGATGAAATGGAAAGCCATAGAAAATCCTAAAGATATGGTAGGATGGATACTTGCAAATATACATCAATTTGGGAAGGCATCGACTGCCATGGGCCTTTGGAGACTCCTAACAAATGATGGATTATGAAGCCAGATAATCATCTAGAAATACATTTACCCTAACATTGTAAAAGAATGAATCATAATACCCTTTAAAAGCATTCATAATGTGTCAATAATATGAAAGGCCACGGTCTTAACTTTCCCACTATTGGGGAATTGGTTAGTGTGGAAAGTTGGAAACTTTTGGTGGGAGCAGATCCTTGGGTGGGGAGTGGAGAGATATATAAAATTTGTAACCAATGTGATTGTTACTCTTCACAGAAAAGGTATCTTTAACCTATCTTAGGAAACCTCTCTAGAGATTTTCTCTATTTGGAACCAAAAGTGGGAAAATGCAATCCCATTAGGACCGAATGGTCATGAAAGGGAGTTGTGGGAGAAGTATACAACAAAACTGAAGGTAAGTCATGTAAGAATCAAGGAGGTGGAACATGAATTGGTTTGATCCAAGAAATGGGAAAATGCAATCCAATTAGGACCGAATGGTCATGGAAGGGAGATGTGAGAGAAATATACAACAAAACTGAGGGTAAGTCATGTAAGAATCAAGGAAGTGGAACATGAATTGGTTTGATCCAAGAAATCTACCCTAGGGTAGTACACTCCAAAACTAGGATATAAATCCACGATTGGAAGTATTATGCCTGAAGATATTCGATGATGTTGGAAACCACTGTAAAATCAGGTCTCCATTGAAGGAAATAATATTTATGTGGCTAGCCATGAAGAATAAGAGGCCCTAACATGGGAGGATCTGCAGAAGAGGTCTCCATTGAAGGAAATAATATTTATGTTGTTGTCCATGAAGAATAAGAGACCCTTACTTGGGAGGCTCTGCAGAATAGGTCTCCATTGAAGACAAGAATCTTTATGCGGTTGGCCATGAAGAATAAGAGGCCCTTACCTGGGAGGCTCTATAGAAGAGGAACATACATTGTCCTAGTAGGTGTGTTTTAAACAAGGAGAGGGAAGAATCCATAAGTCAATTATGTTTATTTTTCATAAGAGATGATATTGTATATGAATATATTATTACAATGATGAGTGTTCCATATATATAGAAAATATGGTGACCATCCATGAAAGGATGCATCCCTTGAATAATAAATAANATGTATTTCCAATGTTATTCAAACATCAACACTCCCTCTCAACGAGGGAGACATTCTTCATCATGCCAAAGCTTGTCTCTGAAGTATACAAACTTCATTCTAGACTCATCGAATATCCATAGTACAACATGACTTCACAACCAATTCATCCAAGGCCTATGGGTAGCTCTCAAATATCTTCAACATGTCACCATGACATCCACTACCTCGCAATGCATATGTACTTTATCATGTGCACCCCTGTGACTTCACAGGATGTCAGAGCTCATTTGTACACACACAACTCGCAACTACAAAAATTCAGTAAGTGCGCAAGTATGGAGAGTAGTTGCAGCTGCAACTACTGCAACTAGTATTTTCGGTTTTAGGCTTAGACTTTCTCTTGGTTATGGTTTGGAATTTCTAATTAGTACGCTAGCTCTGGAGAGTGGTATGCTACCTTGATTGGATTTTGGACCTAGGGTTTTCTTCCAGAATTATTCTCTCTATCAAGGTTAAGGTGCTCGGGGGTGGCTTCGGCCTATGGTTGGGTGACAATATTACTATATTGTATATGGTTAAACGAGAACACCTATTATTTCTAACAAGTTATGGGCCCACCCTATCTTCAGAAAGTCTAACCGTTGGAAGATATATTGGGAGGATTTTCTCAGCTACAGTTGTAGTTGCAGTCAAAGTTTTTGTTGCAGTAATGAAACCCTAACCCTCATGTCGAGGCACCTTAAGTGAAGAGATTGACCTAATTTTTGGATATCCTAGTGTGCCCTAACCTAGGACACCTCCTAGTATTCTCAGCAAGCTAGGACATCAAGTTTAATTTTTTGGTCAAAATCAAAGGTTGACCAAGTCAAAGCAGTCATGACTTACTCTATGAATTCAAAAAACAAGTTAGAAGGGGCTTCTAAATTTAGAGCATTGAAGACAAGGATTGACCTCATCCTTGCCAAGAATAAAGTGTTGGATATCGTGAAAGGAAAGATTGTGGAACCACAATTTGAAGAAGGAAGAGAAGGAACCTCAGAACATTGTAGTTATGGAGAAGTTCAAGGAAAATGACATCAATGCCATGAGTATCATAGTGGACTCTGTAAAAGACCACTTGATACCCTACATCTCTCATATTGACTTATCTAATAAGATGTACGATGCCCTAACTAATCTCTTCTCAGTCAAAAACATTGGACAAGTAATGAGTCCGAAGAATGAACTTCGTGACATGAAAACGAATGATGATGAAAGCATAACATCATACTTTGTGAGAATCTCTCATTTAAGAGATCAACTACAAGCTATTGAAGAAATCATTTCAAGGATATGGTAAATATAGTACTCAACATCCTTCCCAATACATGGGATGCATTTGTCACAAGCATGAACACAGGAAATGAATATCTCACATTTGAAGAACTTTGGACTTCTTGTGCACAAGAAGAATCAAGGATTAGCACAAAAGAGAAATCCCAAAAGAGATATGATGCTCAATCCTTCACAACAAAAATTCAAGAATTTCAGGAATAAGAGGAAGTTTGGCCTAAGGAAGGAAACAGACGAAGAATCTGTTGTCGAAGAAAGGGAACCCTCAAAGAAGGCCAAGCAAGATAAAACAAACTTCCTCTTCTAAGACAAGGTAACAATATTCTTAATAGTTCTTGTACATACAATGTTTACATAGTTTTGGTACATATCTTGCATATATATTTCTTAGAATATAAGATGTTCAAGTGAAACAATACCTATGGAAGAATAATAAGATAAGGATTTCTATCACGATGACTACAATTCAAGAAATACAGATGAAAAGATGAAGTACATTGACAATCCTTGGTAACAATTCCCGTGGAATCTATTACATAATTAACAACTGCAAGATAAGCCGAATCAGAATCAAACTTGAAGAAACCCAGAAGAAGTCAAAACATAAAGAAGTCAGCAATCAAGAGGAAATTAGAAAAAGACTTGTGACACTTTGCATAAGGCAATAAAGATGCAGACACAAGCATGGACTCTCTTAGATGGAGGGAGTTGATTACTGAATTCCAAAAGAAGAGCATGCATTCATGCATGAAGGAAGGATTAGGAGGGAGATAATCCTAAATGATATGATCCATTGAGGATTATGAAGTATCTGTCCATGCTCCAATTGAAATTCGCAGCCATGATAAGCAACACGTGTTCGGGTCCCCCAAGTGTAGGATAGTTGGTGACATAGTGTGTTGTTAAGGCACTCCATGTTTTTAAATTCACCGGTTCAAAACCTACTGGGACAAAAAATCTAGCCATGTTAAGGGTTGTGTGGCTTAGGTCGGGTGTGATCCCCAGGTGATTTTGATGGATCAGATACCCCTGAGTCATGGTTTCTTAACCATAGGTTAGTCCCACATGTCACGGACAAACTAATAAACAAAAAAAAAAGCAGCACGTGTTCGTTTAACTTTAGAAGAAGTCTTCTTCGAAAAGAAGCCTTAAAGTATCCTTGGTTGTCCATATACATCCATGATCCTATGATGAAAGGAAGAAGTTGGAATCTTTAGGGCATATAGAAGACCCCATGGAACCAAGAGATAAAGAGAGACATGAGTAAGAACATGAATTATCCAGGTGGATATCGGTGGCCACCCACCTTTTCCAACTGTCCCAAAACAATTTTCTGACAATTTTGACAATTTACTATTTTTAGCAGTTTTTAACTTCCAGGGCCATTTTGAGGGCCTAAATGAAGGTTTTTAGGGATCGAGATTCTCAATGATAAGAAAAAGAATCATTGAGCCCCCAAAATGAATCTCCTCAATGATACCTTTCCAACGGGCTATCATACGCCTAAAACGAAGATCGTATGCAAAAGTTATGACTCTGAGAAGTTGATGTACTAACTTACCCAAACGGGGCCCACATGACTTTTGGCGCTTCATCTCCTAGGGTTAGGTTTTTGGATGTCTAGGGTTTTTGGAATTCCTGTTTATTGTAAAAATTCCTTCATGCCTCATTTTAATCATCTTCTTGGGAATCAACACAGTCGTCACATCTCTTATCAGAGATAAGCCGCCACCATTCCAACAAGCTTGTTTCCATTGCATTTTATAGTTTCAGCTTATTTCCTTATTGAATAGAAAACCAGTTTTATTGTATCTCTATTATTTTGTGTTAAGCACCTGTTAACAATCTGTAGTCATTTCGTTCTTCTCATAAAATCCAGATCAATGAAGATTCCAAGAAAGAAAGAAAACAAGAAAAACCAGTTATTATACCGACAATCACAAGACTACCAGTTTGGTTTGAACCCACTAAGAAGCAATCGAGCAGAAGAAATGGAAGTTGTGATAAAGAACAGTGTATGTAAGAAAATTTGAAAAAGAGTTATGAATTGAAGCATTGCAAGTTTCATAGATTCTTCCAGAAGAAGGGAGAAGACTATGAGAACAACTTGTTCTAGTAAACTAGATATACCTCTTGTAGTATCCATGGATTGGAATTTACATGTAAAAGATTGTTCTTCCCAATAAAGAAAGTGAGAAAGAAGATTATACTAAAAAGAGACCCATGTATGCAGATATAAGAAGACCTTGTATGGATTCAAACAACCTCATGCAGAGTATCTCATATACAACAAAAGCGTGGTGAAAACCTTCTATGACAAAGATGGTGTATCAGAATAGTTACTCAGAAATCTGGGATGATGGATTGTTAATCCATGGAAAACTCTCTGGATGAAAAAATAAGTGCTACTTGGATATGTTTTAGTTTGAGCCTTTCCACAATGTTATGAGCTAGCAGGAAACATAAGTGTTGAATTCAACCATGATATATTGTAATGATCATAGCCATATGAAGCCTTAAGAGAAAACCAGTGTCCCAGGACAAACCGAAGTACATTGAGATCAAGAATTATATTCTCCATGATGAAGTCCAAAAGAGAGAAGTGGTTCTCCAATATATCTCCACAATTGAGCAGATAAATGATATTTTGGTAAAGCCTATGCCCAAGATGAAAAGTTTGCATACTCAAGAAACAAGTTGGGGCTCATGGAAACAAATTCCTTATTGAAAAAGGAAGAGATTTCTCCTAGGTTGGGAGGGAGCACTTATATGTTATTGATTTATGGACAATCATTTTTTTCAGTTTGAAAAATGGTCCAATATGAGCAGTTCCTTTCCATTTCAGAAAGTGGCTTGATATTTCTGACGAACATGTATTTTCTAGTTCGGAAAATGGTCCAGATCGGACAGTCATTTTCGTAATGAAAATGGTCCGATAGATTGTTGATGTACCATAGACAACGATTCCCCTTGTGGCTAGTGTGCGGGAATGGTATAGGACAATCATTCTTCTTGGAAGTCAATCTGAGTAGTGGTCAAGTAGAATGGTCTACCTCATTGGGCAGTCATTATTTTGAAGTTCATAGTTGTGAGTAGTTTCGAAGAATGGTCCGTTTTGTAGGTTGGTGCAGGACAGTCATTTCCATTAGGAAATGGTCTGGATAGTCATTCCCTAGGGAAGACTCATTCTATCCAGTTTCACTATGATTAGTGCCGGAGGAATGGCCCAGTTAGGTGAATGGTATAGGTTCAACAATCATGGACATACATTCCCTAGGGAAAACTCATTTTCTCTAGGTTGTGTTAGCGATATTTCTTGTCTCGGGACTAGGCGTACTCAGGTCTGCAGTTGCACGAGAAGCACCTGAGCATATCACAAGAGAATCTCATTTTTGTAGCAACAAGTAAAGCAAGGGAGCGGGCAAAGTTTTGTCTTCAGCAGTCGGGAATCATCCTTAAAGCAAATCGACGGTCAGAATCTTACAGAGGAGATCGACGAAATCTCGTCAGCCGTTAGATCTCGAGAAGTTGTGTCGAGGTTAAGCCCTAGTGTGTGGAGGAGAGTCAGGGTTTAGTTCATCGGGGAATCAGAGTTTTGGAAGACAATAACTCTTGCATGTAGGAATCGCGATCCGCGATTTCCCGACTGGATCAAAACCGTCCGACAGGAGGGATACGTGGCGAGAGATCTCGCAGAGTCGGGGATCAGTGAAATGAAAGTCCCATGCGCATGACAACATAAATCACGATATCCCGATGGAGAGTATGGTCGAGGGCATGTGGTAGCGGTCGTATGGACCATGGTCTAACCAGGAGGGCTCATCGGGAAATTGGAAGCTGAAGGCCCGATAGGAGGGTAAAACCCCGGTCGTGGAGGCATGGTCATATGCGTCAGGAGTTAAGCTCAGGAGGGCTCGCGCGTGAAAGGAGATCATTGCAAATCGGGGATTAGGGAGGTTAGGAGTTCTAGAAAACAAGAACTGTGAAACCCTGGTCGTGGAGGCATGGTCATATGTGTTAGGAGTTAAGCTCAGGAGGGATCGCGCGTGAAAGGAGATCATTTCAAATCGGGGATTAGGGAGGTTAGGAGTTCTAGACAACAAGAACTGCGAAACCCCAAACCCCGATACAGAGCCGAGGATATCCACAGTCAGGTGCTGGAGGCTGTGAAGGGATTGGAAAGGACTTGTGGATCGGGTTGTTGTAGCAGTGATTCCCAAGGGAATCCAAGGAGCCGCTTCGGCTCAGAAGAGGAGATTTAAAACGATCCTGAAAATGGGAAGGCACGATGAGGTACCAGGTACCGATTTAATGCGGGCTAATTCCTAGTACCGGCTGGAAATTAATGGAGAAAAGAAAGGATGGCTCAAAACTCACATCACTCATTTATTGCAGAGTATGGAGACCTCGGCTGAAAGTCTACCCGGGAGGATCCCCTATACTAGTTCTCTTCAGGAAGGCCATGTCGAGTCTTCAACTCGCCAGAGGAACCTACACATGCCAAGTCAACATTCAAAGGGCTCAGCTACTCCCTGGCGTGAGCCATACTGAATTAAAGAGGCGTATGACAGGGGAACGGAGGACAGATCTGATTGAGGGGATGCCATCCATTGAAAGTTCTGAGACACCTCTGCCAGGGGAAAGGAAGGAAATAGTATATGTAGGCATTTTTGTCATTTTGTAAGGGATCGATGGTTGAGAAGAGCTCCCTATTGTAATGTTTTAGCAGCTATTTCAGTTTCCATGTTGTGTATCTGTATATGAGATTTCTTGTTTTATGACAGACAGTGCTTCTTTACCCGTCTAGTTTTTCATCTTATGCCAGGAAAGTTCGTGATTGACTGAGTCGCGCGAATTGGTGCATTTCTGTTATGATAAATGATTTATTGTGGCATTATTGTGTTTTCTGGTGTTCTCTATTTAAATGCAAGAAGACCTTGCATTTGGATGCCTTCTTCTACAGTCTGTTAGGAACCTGTTGTTTATAACAGACCTTCTCACTCTTCTCCATAAGTCTTCTTCCTGTTCACCCTTTACTACAACTCACTGTCTGAAATTTACTCAAGACCTCACTTGCTCATGCATACCTGGCCTGTTTTCAGAGTTGGAACACTACCGTTTCGAGTTTCCTTCCATTTGATCACCCATCTATGAACCATCATGACATAAAACTGATGGGCGTCGGGCTCTTCTCCTGCTAGCAATCCAGGAGTGACTTCCGTTGCCAACATTTCTGGCGCCATTGCCAGGGATCGAAGTTGAATATTTTCCCTAGGATTGAAGGACAACGATTAGCTGATTCTGAAGGTGCATCATATATCAGAACTATTGATATTGTTGTTGTGCACCTGGAGACTCCATTGTGACGACTCCGCTGGGGAGAACCTTCTCTACTAATTGTGGCATTCAGAGGCAGACACACGCGGTCTCATCCACAACTGCCCTTAGCTACACCTGAAACTGATCTAGAGGTGGTTCTCAGAAAAGGAAAGACCCCTGAAGCAGAGGTTTCCACCGTCAAAACAGGTAATCCACCATCTCCTTTTGTCAAAACTCCGTTTTCTCCCCCTCAGTTTCTTAATATACCTTCTTTAGAAATTTCCCGTTTCCTAAATTTTGGGAGTGTTCCTGCCGAGTTTTCCCCTCCTGGTCTGGGATTGGAGGGAGAAATATTTGTCACTCCCCTCTCCTCTGAGGCTGTACCTTGGCGTAGACCCACGAGCACAGAAGATTCCCCCACTCCTACACAAGAAGGAGCACCTGCCCACCCGAGCTCGGTATCTTGTACCTTGAATCACCTCTTGTTTCCCACCCCACTCTGAGATTCGTTCCTGGTATCCCCTTCGCGAGCTCCTTCTCCTCCAAATTCTCCTCTGCCTAATATTCCTATGGCTGGTGCTAATCCCCCTATGACCAGAATGGAGGCTATTATAGCCGCTAGGTATGCTCCCCTTGTGTTTCCCCAACCCCTAAACACTCTTTCGACAGATGGTTACCTCAAGCAGCTGCCTAAGTTTACGGGCGAGGGAGACGTAACTGCAGAAGAACACCTAGAAGCCTTTTACAGTTTCACAGATGATAATGTCATCATGCATGCAGACGTATGGATGAGAATCTTTGTCCATAGTCTCCAAGGAGAGGCTAGAAAGTGGTTTAAGGCCCTCCCTCCTGGATCTATTGATGGAATCGAAGCTTTAGATAGTACCTTTTTGAGACAGTGGGGAGATAAAAAATATTTCATGTACTACATGACAGAGTTCAGGTCGTTGAAGAGAAAGGAAGGAGAGTCTATCTCTGACTTTTCCAAGAGATTTAACAAAATGTACAACAGGATCCCTGCTGAGATAAAACCCTCCGAAGCCTCTGCAAAGATCACTTACTCCAGCGCTTTTGATCCTGACTTCTGCCTACTGCTGAGAGAAAGAAGAGCTGCTATGCTGGCCCACATGCAGGATGCGGCCGTGGAGGTAGAATCTAACATATTGGTTGTCAACTGACTCAGGAATGCAGGTGATATGAATACATCCAAGAACAGACCTGAAGCTTCCTCGTCTAGTTCCTCTCCTCTGCCCCATCAGATAGATGTGACAACTAGAACGATAAAATCACTTGCTGCCAAGATAGAAAGGTTGGAATTAGAAGGGAAGCCCATGTACAGAAGTCCCCAAAATAATGATAATAGAGGTTTCAGACGACCTGCTAACAATATGCCTCAGGATTTCCCGAGGAAACAGAGGGGAAGGGACATAGAATATCAAAGGGTTCAAACCCCCCTCCAAAACAACCTAGTTGATCATGAGGAGAGAGAGGAGATAGACGAGTTTGGCCCTGAAATTCACTGTATTGGAGAAGGTCCCCCTTTTCCTCATTTGACGCAGTTCGCATATGAAGAATCACTGATGAGTGCTCAAATCCATGAGTTGGGGAAAGAACAAAGGGCCGGTCACACTTCTAACAGATATAATCTCAGATCGAGAAGGAAAGAAGGAGACTTTGACCGCCCAGACCAACCTCTCATAGCAGAAAAACCTACTAGAGCTGCAGCAGCCACAACTAAAGAAAAGAATACTCAGAATGCTTCACCAACAACCAAAGAGCCTGTCAATGAGGTAAGCGAAGCTCCTAAACCTACCCCTTCCTTCAATTTTGAGCATGAGATTCAGAAGATTAGAATTCCTGTACCCCTCTCAGAGCTAGTTAAAAACGAATATTTTAAAAGATCCCTCTCCAAGCTGCTACAATCCGAGTCCCCCCATCCCCTCGCCGAATCAGTAAACCTTGAAGATGAGAAGCCAGCCGTCATCTTAGGCCCCATGGTAGAAGACAAAGATGACTCATCCCCCCCCTTCTACACATCCATGGACATACATGATAAAGTGTTGCATAACTGCCTCATAGATTCAGGGGCTTCCCATAACCTTATGCCAAAAATAGTCATGGAAGAATTGGGACTGGAAGTGACAATAACTTATCATGATCTATATTCCTTCGATTCAAGGAGACTGCAGTGCCTAGGAGTCATCAAAGACCTGGCAGTTTCCCTGTTTCAGCTTCCCATGAAAAGTGTGGTCATGGATATTGTGGTAGCCGACATTCCCCCCAAGTTCGGTATGTTGTTGTCTAGATCGTGGATCAAAAAACTGAGAGGGACGCTGTAGATGGATCTCACATATGCCACCATTCCGGTCTTCGGAGGGGAACAAAGGAGATTATACAGAGAAGCCCAACTGGCCTATGTTGTCAGTGATGAAGCAGACCCGACCAATCACCCCATCTTTGCACTTGACACCGACTTGGGGTCTAGTTTACTGCAGCTTACCGATGCCCCTGAAATCTCTTTACCAATCAGAAAGCACCCCAGCCCTGATCACCCGATTTCCCCCCAAAGTTCCTCTGTGTGGAAGATGTTTTTTGACGGAGCTTCTTCTAGCGAAGGAGCTGGCGCTGGAGTGGTTTTCATATCACCTTGTCAAGAAGTCGTATCCCTGTCATACAAGCTGGAATTCGAAGTCACCAACAACGTGGCAGAGTATGAAGCTCTTGTTCTGGGTATGAGGGCCGCAAAGGAAATGGGAATTGAAGAGATAACAATATTCGGAGATGTTGAGTTGATTATTCAACAGATAAGGAATTCTTATCGCGCCCATAATCCCTGGCTCAGGAATTATTGGAATGAAGTATGGGACCTTATTGATAATTTCTTCTTAGATTTTAACATTTCTTTCATTCCGAGGGGAGAAAATACTTTGGCCGATTCTTTAGCTGTCTCAGCTAGTTTGCTCAAATTTCCTCTTCCCCCTATGATAAAAAATGATGTTGATATAAGATATAGGTCCTCGGTGCCGGACAATGTCAAGCATTGGAAGGTGTTCGAGGATGATTCTGAACTTGAAAGGTTTCTCCAATCAGTGGACAAATTTTCTGCGTTGCATATTGACCAAGATCCATATTTGGAAGGCAACCCTTGTTCTGAGGAGTTTTTAAATAAAATCGCTAATCATCAGATCATTCAGCTGCCCAATAATCACATTCTGAGAGGACTTGTCCATTTAGAAAGATTGTTCAACGGGAATGATGTGCCAGTAAAGGGCAGGGTCTCAAATGAATATACCGAGACAACCGAATGCAACATTGGTTCACAGGAGAAGCCCAGGTTTGTCAAATTGTCAAGCAGTTTGACCAGAGGACAGAAGGCCAAATATATTGAGTTGCTAAAGGAGTTCGCTGATGTGTTTGCATGGACGTATGAAGACCTCAAGACCTATGACACATCTGTCATTGAGCACAAGATCCCACTAAAGGAAGAGGCTAAACCATTCAGACAGAAGTTGAAACAAATAAATCCCGTGTTGCTACCTGTCATGGAGAAAGAAGTGAAGAAATTGTTAGATGCCCAAATTATCGTCCCCTTGAGATATTATGAGTGGGTGGCCAATTTGGTCCCAATAAGAAAGAAGAGTGGAGAAATCAGACTCTCTGTTGATTTCAGGAATCTCAACAGAAGCTCAAAGAAGGACAATTACCCCCTACCTAAGATGGAACACATACTACAGAGGGTAATTGGTGCCTCGAGGATATCCATGATCGATGGGTTTTCTGGCTATAATCAGATATCGGTCATGCCTGAGGACAGAGAGAAGACATCCTTCACCACTCCTTGGGGTACATTCATGTATGCCAAAATGCCTTTCGGATTGATGAATGCAGGAGCAACATTTCAGTGAGCTATGGATATAGAGTTCATAGGGGAGAAGGACCAGTTTGTGGTAATCTATCTGGATAATATCACAGTCTTCTCCAAGACAGACAAGGAGCATTGCTGCCACTTGAGAAAGGTCTTCATGAAGTTTTAGAGGTATGGCTTATCCTTAAACCCTAAGAAATCCTTGTTTTCTATGAAGGAGGGAAAGCTGTTAGGCCATATAGTATCAGCAGAGGGAGTAAAGATTGACCCTAGCAGGGTAGAATCAATTGAGACCCTGTCACTCCCTAGATCTAAAAAAGAGGTTCAGGCATTTTTGGGGAAGATTAATTTTTTGAGGAGATTCATCTCAAATTTTGTCGAGCTGGTGAAACACATCACAACCATGCTCAGGAAGGGAAATGAAGTAAAATGGACCATTGAACCCAGGGAATCTTTTGTCCAAATAAAGAAGGCGTTGATTGAGGCACCTGTGCTAATCAACCCCGATTATTCCAAAGATTTCCTGATATTTTCTTTTGCTTCCTGTGATACAGTAGCGGTATTTTTGTTGCAGAAAAATGATCAAGGGCAGGAGCAACCTATTGCCTTCTACAACAGGGCATTAAGAGACGCAGAACTCCGGTACGAGATCATGGAAAAGCAGGCTTATGCGTTGGTGAAAGCTCTCAAATCTTTCAGAGTCTATGTCTTGCACTCAAAGATCATTGCATATGTCCCCATAGCCTCTGTGAAAGACATTCTTATACAGCCCGACATGGACGGGAAAAGAGGTAAGTGGATCGCCAAGATTCTAGAATTTGATCTGGAAATTAAGCCCACAAAGTTGATAAAATGACATGATTTAGCCAAATTGCTAGTTGAATCCAATTGCAAAGCCTTAGGGATTAGTTTCATCAATGAGCAAGCTGAGTCATCCAACAAGAATTTTCAGGATGCCTTATCGCTAGCAGAATGTGCTTGGTATCGTGACATTCTGTATTTTCTGCAAGAATTGAAGCCCCCCGATGGAATGGGAAAAAGCAAAGCGAGGGCTCTTAAGCTCAAGGCAATCAGGTATTGCCTCATTGACCAAACTTTGTACTAGAAAGACCCTCTAGGGGTATTTCTGAGATGCTTGAACCCGCAGGAGGCCCAAAAGGTTACGTTTGATTTTCATAGCGGCCTTTGTGGAGGCCATCATTTCTGGAAGACCATAGCCCACAAGATACTCCGAGCTGGGTATTATTGGCCCAATTTGTCCCCGATGTTTGCAGGGAGATCAGAGCTTGCACCAAATTTCAAAAGTTCTCAGGAAAGAAACAACTCAAATCGCTGCCATTAAAGCCCATAGTAGCATCGACACCTTTTCAGCAGTGGGGGTTGGACTTCATTGGAGAAATTCATCCTCCCTCAAGTGGTCAGCACAAATGGATCCTAACTGCAACAGATTATTTCACCAAGTGGATAGAAGCTGTCCCCACCAGAAGCGCATCACACAAAGTAATTATCAGCTTCCTGGAGGATATCATAGCCCGATTTGGCTGTCCCAGCAGATTCGTCACCGATAATGCTGCTTCTTTCAAATCTGAACCTCTAATTAAGTTCTGTGAGCAGTTCCAGATCTCACTAATTCACTCCACCCCCTACTATCCCTAGGGAAATGGTTTAGCAGAATCCTCAAACAAAAGCCTGATAAAGATCATCAAAAGACTGTTAGAGGATAACAAGAGAGCCTGGGATTCAAAGTTGAAGTTTTCTTTGTGGGTCGATCGTGTCACAATGAAGAAGTCTCTAGGCACTTCGCCGTTTCAACTAGTCTACGGAGCAAAGGCGGTTTTCCCTACTCAGCTCGCCTTACCTGTGGCGAAGTTCTTTCAAGACTACGAGGGATAACCAAATCATATGATCAGAAGAATTCATCAGATAGTGGAAGTGCAACAGATCAGAGAACAAGTAAGGGACGCAACTTATAGTCATCAACAGAAGATTAAGCAGGCTTTTGACAGAAAGGTCAAGAAAAAGGAGTTCGAGATAGGGGACTTGGTATTTAAATGGGACGCACCCAAACAAGATAAAGGAAAGCACAACAAGTTCGACGCCCTCTGGATCGGCCCCTTTAAAATCTACGAAATTTTCTCCAACAACACCTATGGGTTGCAGGATCTGGAGGGTGAAGAGGTTTTCAACGGCCTAGTGAATGGGCATTTTCTGAAAAAATGTTTTATTTGAGCCTTAGACAGCTCCTCTGTTTGTAAATATTGTCTTTTACTTCTGTGTTTATTTTCTTTTTTATGTTTTCGGCTTAATAAATGACTCCATAGCCCAACAGCAAGGCACTGAAGCTGCGGAATGAGTTCTTAGAGCATCGCAGGGACGACTCTATCCCCCATGGAGCCTAATGTTAGCGATATTTCTTGTCTCGGGACTAGACGTACTCAGGTCTACAGTTGCACGAGAAGCACCTGAGCATATCACAAGAGAATCTCATTTTTGTAGCAGCAAGTAAAGCAAGCGAGCGGGCAAAGTTTTGTCTTCAGTAGTCGGGAATCATCCTTAAAGAAAATCGACGGTCAGAATCTTACAGAGGAGATCGACGAAATCCCGTCAGTCGTTAGATATCGAGAAGTTGTGCCGAGGTTAAGCCCTAGTGTGCGGAGGAGATTCGGGGTTCAGTTCATCGGGGAATCGTAGTTTTGGAAGACAAGAACTCTTGCATGTAGGAATCGCGATCCGCGATTTCCCGACTAGATCAAAACCGTCTGACAGGAGGGACACGTGGCAAGAGATCCCGCAGAGTCGGGGATTAGGGAACTGAAAGTCCCGTGCACATGACAGCGGAAATCGCGATATCCCGATGGAGAGTATGGTCGAGGGCATGTGGTGGCGGTCGTATGGACCATGGTCTAACCAGGAGGGCTCATCGGGAAATTGGAAGCTGAAGGCCCGATAGGAGGGTAAAACCCCGATCGTGGAGGCATGGTCATATGCGTCAGGAGTTAATCTCAGGAGGGCTCGCGCGTGAAAGGAGCTCATCGCAAATCGGGGATTGGGGAGGTTAGGAGTTCTAGACAACAAGAACTGCGAAACTCTGAACCCTGATATAGAGCCGAGGATATCCATAGTCAGGTGCTGGAGGCTGTGAAGGGATTAGAAAGGACCTGTGGATCAGGTTGTTGCAGCAGTGATTCCCAAGGGAATCCAAGGAGTCGCTTTGGCTCAGAAGAGGAGATTTAAAACGATCCTGAAAACGGGAAGGCACGGTGAGGTCCCAGGTACCGATTTAATGCGGGCTAATTCCTAGTACTGGCTGGAAATTAATGGAGAAAAGAAAGGATGGCTCAAAACTCACATCACTCATTTATTGCAGAGTATGGAGACCTCGGCTGGAAGTCTACCCGGGAGGATCCCCTGTACCGATTCTCTTCAGGAAGGCCACACCGAGTCTTCAACTCGCTAGAGGAACCTACACACGCCAAGTCAACATTCAAAGGGCTCAACTACTCCTTGGCGTGAGCCATACTGAATTAAAGAGGCGTATGATGGGGGAACGGAGGACATATCTGATTGAGGGGACACCATCCATTGAAAGTTCTGAGACGCCTCTGCCAGGGGAAAGGAAGGAAAGAGTATATGTAGGCATTTTTGCCATTTTGTAAGGGATCGATGGTTGAGCAAAGCTCCCTATTGTAATGTTTTAGCAGCTATTTCAGTTTCCAGCTTGTGTATCTGTATATGAGATTTCTTGTTTTATGACAAACAGTTCTTCTTTACTCGTCTAGTTTTTCATCTTATGCTAGGAAAGTTCGTGATTGACTGAGTCGCGTGAATTGGTGCATTTCTGTTATGATAAATGATTTATTGTGGCATTATTGTGTTTTCTGGTGTTCTGTATTTAAATGCAAGAAGACCTTGTGTTTGGATGCCTTCTTCTACAGTCTGTTAGGAACCTTCTGTTTATAACAGACCTTCTCACTCTTCTCCATAAGTCTTCCGCCTGTTCACCCTTTACTACAGCTCACTGTCTGAAATTTACGCAAGACCTCACTTGCTCATGCATACCTGGCTTGTTTTCAGAGTTGGAACACTACCATTTCGAGTTTCCTTCCATTAGATCACCCATCTATGAACCATCGTGACATAAAACTGATGGGCGTCGGGCTCTGCTCCTGCTAGCAATCCAGGAGTGACTTCCGTCACCAACAGGTTGCACTATGATCAATGTTGGAGGAATGGCCCAATTAGGTGAATGGTCCAGGCTCAGAAATCAAGGACAATTATTATTCTATTCTTGAGAAGAATAGTCCATATATCCCATGAATGATGTTTTACCTCCCGAGGGATGCTCTTCTAGATCACACAGATGTGAGTGGAAGAATGGCCCAGATAACTCAGTTTATATCATGATATTTTTTTATGCAGGTTGATATCAGATGATATGATTATTGTGGAGACTGTATGTCTCTGGACAGTGGATGTATGCTACTATGGTGGATGTGTTCCACTAGTTGTGACTATGTGTCACTAGTTAAATCATCATGTGTTACTTGGTGTGGTTGTGTACCACTGGATATTAGTTGTGTACTACTATGGATAGACACAGTTGTGTTCTATTGAATGGCATTGTTCCAATTGCCATGAAGATTATAAGTAGTGTTGGAAATGATTACTAGCTAGATGGATATTTAGTGTGTTGGTGGACAGATATTCTTCAGGTGGAAAATGGTCCAGGACAGTTATTCTTATAGGACGTATGTCTGGATTAGAAGAATATTCCTTGTAGCCCATGGCATGGCTTCCATAATCAGTTGGAACGATTCTTCTTCTAGGACATATGTCTAGATTAGAAGAATAGTTCTTGTATGACTCTGTGGAGTGAGTGACTTATTTAGCATCATGTCTGATTACTCAAATGGAGTATGGCTTCGAGAGATGATGCAGTTGATGCTATTAGATGTTATTGATAATGATGATGGTGTTCGTGATTTGATCATGAGATAGCCTATGTGGCTATGATGATGCTACCAATTGAATGGTATGTTTGTGCTCAACACCATTGTTTTGAATACCTCCCTATCTAGGAGGGAGTGTTGATATTATGGTAGTTGCGGGAGGTATTAACCTCCACATGTAACCATGACAAGAATAGAATATTCTGGAAAGCAAGAAGAAACCCTAAAGCCTTGGACATAACCCTAGAAGACAAGTCGACTAAAGAAAATAATTAATATTGATTATTTAGCCTCCAGAAAGATAAGTCGGCCCAGATAGCTAAGAAAGAGAAGTATAAATACAGGATGCCAGAGCTCATTTTTACACACACAACTTGCAACTGCAGAAATCCAATAAGTGTGCAAGTATAGAGAGTAGTTGCAACAACTACTTCAGCTAGTATTTTCGGTTTTAGGCTTGGACTTTCTCTTGGTTATGGTTTGGATTTTCTGATTGGTATGCTAGATCTGGAGAGTAGTACGCTACCTTTATTGGTTTTTGGACCTAAGGTTTACTACCAGAATTATTCTCTCTGTTAAGGTTAAGGTGCTCGGGGGTGGCTTCGGCCTATGGTTGGGTGACAATATTGCTATATTGTCTATGGTTAAATGAGCACACCTATTATTTCTAGCAGGGGGGACCCTATTCATATTTCATGTTTGTTTCTTTCGGTACAATGCTAGCCTGGGAGGATATTCTAACAACTACGCCAAACTTCCAGATTTAAAATTGTTGTTATTTTTAGCATCAGAGAAAGGGATTAATCACAAATTGTGGATCTTTGGTGATTTTCTGCTTGTAATACACTAGATGAGTGGAAAAATTAGAATGGGAAACTTGTTTCTTATCCCATTTATTTTAGGAGATCCAAAGAATGGAAAATGTCTTAAACTCCATTTCTTTCTTCCATGTATACAGAGAACTCAATATTGAAGTTGATTCCTTATCCAAAGATGGTTTACATTTGGAAGTTCGACGTTGTTCCAGAATCCAAGAATGACATAGTCTAGAAGGTTATCAAATCGGTTTTTAAAAGTGATCAACTTTGATACATTTATCAATGCATGATCATCTATAATTATGGTTTGGTCAACATAATGCCGTAACAACAGAGTCTTGAAGCGTCTGATATAATGCTTAGTCATGTTATTTTTTCGTTTTCATCTATGGACAAGACAATTTTCATTAAAATTGTTGAAGGTTGTAGCCCAACTATATTGTTGCTATATCTGACATAATACCAAGATGTTTTTTAAATCTTTGAGGTATAAGAACAATCTGTAATTTTTCTAAGAGGCCAATTTAGAGATCATTTACGGTCTTATGATGCATTAACAATAACCAATCCACTGGATAGTGTGGAATGCACTCGTGCACATAAATAATGTAAACTTATTTACCCTTTTACGGGAAAAAAAAAACATGAACGACATATAATAGGAATAATCATAAAGAAAAAATAAAGTACGAAATGACTCATAATACAATGGAGATTAAGAACATAAGAAAGACAATTTATTTCTATGAACAAATTAACTACAAATTGAGAGTAGCCATTCCAATATCCTGGGAAATACATTTTTAATCACATGCGTCTTGGGAAATACATTTCTAATCACATGTGTCATGGGAAATAGAGGTTACAGATAAGAAATTGTAAAAAGAAAATAAAAAATCAGCAGAAACAGTCTCCATTAGAGTTATTTAAACAGAGAAGTTGATCATGATCATATACATATAACTAGAAGAAAATAAAACTACTCGAAAATAAGTACAGATTAGATGAAGGAATTAGGAGGCATTTCTAATAATCATGGCAGCATTCATCTTCCAAGGGTTTTAGACAACGAAAAAAACATGAAAATAGATCATAAGAAATATAAAATAAAAAATGAAACGTGTTGCCTGTGAATCCCATATCACAGTGCTGATGAGCATTTCAAATCGAAATCAAAATTACCAAACTAATTTCATGATTTTAATTTCCATGAGTAAACATTCCAATATTCCCCTCAATTTATAGTTACATTCATCCTAGAAATTAAATGTAACACAAAAAAGAATTTGTAAAATTAAATGTAACACAGAAAAGAATTTGTAAAATGGAAACTAGGAAATCCGTGGAGACATTTCCATTAATGTTATTCAATTTCAAACAAATAACAACAAATAAAAAGATATTAATAGAGAATTGGAATTCCAAATTCCTATATTAATAGGATGCATCCATTATATGCTCTACACACCATTCACCATCGTTTGCCTTTATTTTCTTTTGTTTCTTCAAGGGGAAAAAGCATGCGTTGGGAAGGTGGGATTAGGATACAATGCATAGAACTGTAGGGTACATTTTCCCTTGTTTTCTTTTGGTGGGGAAAACATTAGGCGTTGGGAAGGCATGATACAATGCATAGGACAGTAGGATACATTTTCCCTTCATAAGAGATTATCCTCCAAAAGTATTTTCCAATACTACTTTATCTTGATCTACCATGAAAATGAAAACTAAAATTCAAATAAGCGAATCATGGTCGCTCTAACACTGAAAAGAATCACATAAGCGAATTATGACGAGGAGCCCATAGATAAATCAAGAAATCCAAATTCCATCGTAAATTTATCAAATCCATAGTACTAATTCTAATACTGGTATGCACACCCACAGGTGGAGAAATGGGAAACCAAAAATAAAATATAAAAAATATGGAGGACAATCCTTATTACATGGAAGATGAGAGATGAGATTTTCATTGAGAATCACATCCTTTGACCAAGTAATGAAGGATCAACTATCGAATTTGAGCCTTGTTACATAGAATCCTCTAATGTTTAGTCACCATTCCATTTCCATCTCCCTAGCTAGGTCTATTTTTGTTGCTAGTTTATGCCCTTGATTTCCAAAGATGTTTCTCCTTCTCCTGCTCCATACCCATTGATATGAAAATATAAACCCTAACTAAAACACTCTTTTACACCCTCCAAAATCAAAACCCCAATTAAAACACTCTTTTAATCCCACACCCCCAACTTCATGCATGTTGCTATAAACCTTTCCCTTCCATTCCATTGCAAGGATTACAATTGAAACAAAACATAATGATTAATGGGTTGAAGTAACGAAAGGAAAAAGAACGCCTACTTTTCATTTTAGTGCACTAAGATTGCATATGATTAAACTAAGTGGAAAGGGTAAGCGTAATGGTGATGATGATGAATTTTGTAGAAGTCGATAGAAGGGAGGGAGGAAATAGTCAGAATTTATGTGATTCATTGATATATGCAAATGGATGAATTTTGTAGAAGTCGATAGAAGGGAGGGAGGAAATAGCCGAAATTTATGCTATTCATTGATATATGCAAGTTCTATGAAATGGTTTTTCTAGTCGGAATTAGGATATATAAATTTGAATGAAATCATTATTTTTTGTTGTTTAAAATCCATTTCTAAATTCAAAAATGAATTCAGCATGCTAAAATACCCATGGGACACTAGGATTATACAACAATAATCACTCAAATATGTGATTCTAACAATTTCTCACCAGATTTCTGGAAAATGTCCTAGAAAAATATCCCCCAAAAAGAGTCATTTCTTAGAACGTTTAGAGTTTGAATTTGATGGCACACTACCTTTGGACTAGACAACACGATAATACATGGGAAAATCTACTTTCTTTCTCTACACGCACGTAGGAAATAGGGTGTGTTGTATGCCCTCAAGATGGACATTAATTACAATAATAAATTATCATCTATGGTATGTGATTATTATTTTTTAATAATTAATAAATAATATAATTTTAATAAATGTTTATGTTTAACTTTTTTTTAAGTATAATAAGTTTTTTTTTTTTTGTAAATAAAAAGTATTTCCTATTACCATGTTGTTATAATACAAAAAATCCACATGTCGACAGTCTGCCACCTATTCCTCCAAATTAGCGGAAACCAGAACAGGTGGCAGACTGTTATACTTTTAGTCAAAAAAAAAAAAAAAAATCTGCCATATGCCTTGCCAAATGGAAACCAAAGCAGGTGGTGGATTTTTGTTCTTGTAGAACTATTCTAGGAACCTAATACAAACATGCAATTGAGAAAGGAAAACATGACTGTAAATCTGCAGCTTCCCAGTATAGAGAGTTGGGCATGAATTGTACAAAGTACCCATTGCAAAGAACCAAAGATTAATCATTGGCACCTGGGGGTATGTCGTCTGGAGATCCGGTGAGAGGGTCATCCCTGGGTTGGAGCACAGAAGGCTTCTCACAGGTCGGGCAACGTTGATTTTCTGGTGCATTTGAGAATGCATCAAATAACATGTTGATCCACTGACTCATGAGGGTGTCTTGGTGGAGTTGGTCCGCCATTTGGCTCCTGAGGTTGAAGATGATGATCTAGGTGGATATTGGTGGCCATCCGCCTATTCCACTTGGACCCACACCATTGTTTCTTTCGGTTTTTCAGTTTTCTTAATTGTAGCACAATTTACTATTTTTAGCAGTTTTTCGAGTCTTGAACTTCCAGAGCCGTTTTGAGGTCCTAAACGACGTTTTTTGGGCATGAATGCTTTGGAGAATATGAGTCCGTTCTAGACTCGATATTCGTTATCAACAGTGTAGTCCTTGGATAGATATTTCTAATGATGTATCATGTGCATCAAATGGAGATAGTATGCCAAAGTTACGACCCCGGGAAATTGATGTACCAATTTACCCCAACGGGGCCCATATTCTGGTGTTTCATCTCCTAGGGTTAGGTTTTTGGATGTTTAGGGTTTTCCATTGTTTCTCAATAATATATAGGACTTCGAGCCTCATTGTAACACAAAATTCATAGGCCAATAGCCACCACATCTCTTCTCAAAGATAAGCTACTAGCGCCCGAGCTATTTTATTTCCATTCTGTCTGTAAGCATATTTCAGTCATTTGTTGTTAATGAAATGAAGTTTTACTTCTGCTGCATATTTGCGTTTATGTGTATTTCTGTATTTCATTGTGTTCCTGCATAAATCTGGATAAGTGGTATCGGAGTAGTCTGATCTTTCTTGATCCTTCTTTGCATGTCCCCAACGAGATCGGGGTATAAGGAGTTAGGGATCGATCTAGTTGAACCATTGCAAGATCAGCCTCGCAAACCCAGACGACCGCCCATGGGGGAAGAAAAGAAAGACAAGGGAGAAGGATATCCTATCAAATTATTACTCGAGGAGGCCCTCGAGAAACAAAGGAATGCGATGATGGACAACTTTGCCCAGATCCTTCAACGACTACCCACTGACAGCGCATCTACATCCAACAACCACTCTGGAGGCACCACTCCTTTTAAGGTACAAGTAAACTTTTACATTCCCATATTTGAGGGCCAAATAGATGAAAATAGTGTTGATAGATGGTTGAATATGCTAGAAGGATATTTCTCGGTTCATGACTTTTCCGACCGAGAAAGGATTATTTTTGCACTCCTTAAAGATGCCCCCCATGTCAAGGACTGGTGGGAAACCTACTGGGAGAAACAGAGAGAGGGGGAACCCTCTCTGTTCTCGGTCACACCCACTTGGAATTATTTCCGAGGCACCATCAAGGAACAATATCATCCCGTGGGGAGGTATGAGGACAAATACATACAATGGACTACGCTGCGGCAACAAAGAGACCAAGATGTGCATGAGCTGACGAATTTGTTCCATGCCCTATGCACAAAGTTGGGTATCAAAGATTCAGAGAAACATTTGGTGTTAAAGTATCGCAATTGTCTTCGTAGATACATTCTGGAGGAAATGGAGTTCCTCAACATCTCCTCGCTTGGTGCGGCATACTGGTATGCTTCCAAGATTGAGTAGAAGTTCAAACAGAAGAAGCGAGACTTTGGGTCTGTGAATCAGAAGCAAGGGAAAGGTACCCCCAAACCACTGAACAAAGGACCAAGCCAAGGCAGGGCGACCCAGGACAACCCGCCAAATCCACAAGCAAATAATAACATCATGAAGCCAAAAAAGGACACGGGGAAGTGATGTGAGTTCCATAAGAGCTCCACTCACAACACAAGTGAGTGTCGATCCAAGCAGTCACTGGTAGCCAAGTTGAAGGCTTTTGAATCGGATGCAGACTCTGACTCTGAATCAGAACCCAACAAGGGGAATGACAGGGAGAAGAAGATTATCGATGTGGAGCCCAATGCCACTGTTTCCACCACGAAGATACAGAAGAAGGAACCAAAAGATCTAGAGGAGGCAGAGCACCTCTTCCATTCCCAGGTGTGGGTAAAGTGTTCCCCGTTGCAGTTCATTGTCGACAACATGAGCCATAAGAACCTCATCTCAGTAGAGGTCATGAAATGACTAGGCTTGCCGACCACAGCACACCCACAACCATACACCATCGGGTGGCTGCACCAAGGACGAGACCTCCGTGCAAGCCAACAATGTCGCCTTCCCTACAACATCAAGCCCTTCACAGATGAGCTATTATGTGACATTGCTCCTCTTGATGTTTCTGATGTATTATTAGGCCAACCATACTTGTGGAAGCGACATGATGTGTATGAGTCCAAGCCTCATGTTGTTATTATTACTTTGGGCAATAAGTTGTATAGGATACTGGAAATAGCACTGCCTACAACCATTTCTTTGGTTATTGCAAAACAATGCAGTAAGCTCATTGCCAAAACCATGAAATTTGTTTTCCTGATGATCCGCCCTCAAGGAAAGAAGAAGACTTCGACCACGATCTCCAGACAGGGCCCCTCTGCACGACAACAACAGATGGATAAGGTCGTGGAGGAGTATGAGGACATCTTCACCTCCCCTGCAGGGGTGCCTCTACACTGTCAGGTCAAGCACCCCATCGATCTGACCCTAGGTGCATCATTTCCCAATGGAATGATCTATCGATGCTCTATTATAGAGAATGATGAAATCAAGAGGAATATTCAGGAGTTGTTGCAGAAAGGTCACATCCGATCGATTTCATCTCCCCGTGGGAGCCCGATCGTGCTGGTGCAGAAGAAGGATGGGACTTGGAGACTCTACATTGACTATCGAGCATTGAACAAGATCACTATCTGGAATAGGTACCTGATCCCACTGATTGATGATCTTCTGGACCAAATCAAGGGGGCAAAGTATTTCAGCAATATCAACTTGAGGTCTGGGTATCACCAGGTACCAATCGAACCCTCTGATGTGTGGAAGACTGCCTTCAAATCCAAGGAGGGCCTTTTCGAATGGTTGGTCATGCCTTTCGGGTTGACGAATTCCCCTGCAACCTTCATGAGACTAATGGACGACATCTTGCGACCATTCACCAACTCATTTGTAGTGGTGTACTTGGATGACATTCTAATCTTCAGCCAGACTTGGGAAGAGCACCTCCACCACATTTGACAAGTCCTCCAAACACTGCGGAACCACAAGTTGTGTGCCAATTTGGAGAAGTGCACTTTTGGCATGACCCAGGTTCAATATCTGGGATACATTATTGATGAGTGGGGGGTGCATGTGGATCTAGCCAAGATCCAAGTCATTCGGGATTGGCTAGCCCCAACCACCCTAACAGAGCTCCGCATCTTTTTGGGTCTTGCCAATTTCTACTGTATGTTTGTGTTGGGATTCTCTCATATCACTTGGCCCTTGAGTCAAGTCACCAAGGGAGGAGCGAAAGAAAAATTATTTTGGTCTGAATCTCAACAGAAGGTGTTTGACGATTTGAAGCATCGTCTCTGCTCTGCACCAATGCTCACATTACCAAACTTTCAACAATCATTTGAGATCGAGATAGATGCCTCCGACTATGATATTAGGGAAGTCCTTACTCAACAGGGGCATCTGGTGGCATATCATAGTGAGACACTTTCCGACACAGTCTGAAAGTATCCCACTTATGACAAGGAGATGTATTCCATTATGCAGGCTTGCCGAAAATGGAAGCATTACATTTTGGGAAAGGAAATGGTCATCCACACAGACCACTGACCCTTGCAGTTCATACATACACAAGGGAAGTTGCAGAACGATCGCCATCAGAAGTGGTCCACATACCTGCAATGGTTTTATTTGAACATTAAGTACAAGAAAGGAAACACCAATAATGTTGGAGACTTCCTCAAACGACCCCCTATCATGGCGCTAACCACAGTGCTCAACTCTTGTGGGCATGAGACTTCCTATTGGTTTCTTCTCTACAAAAGTGATCCAGAATTCGGCCACACATACAATACACTCTTGGAGGGTAAGCAGGTTCCTAATTTTCACCTCTAGGATGCCCTGCTATGTCACCTAGGACATCTTTGTGTTCCTTCAAGAGAGTGTTCCAAGATGATTTGGGAGGCGCACTACAACTGGGTCATTGGGCATTTTGGGGTTGAGAAAATCATGGTAGTACTGCAAAATTATTTCTATTGGTCGAACCTTCGACAAGTTGTCAGGAAGTACATCAAGTCCTGCACTGCTTGCACCATTGCCAAGCCAACCATCAAGAAGAAAGGCCTCTATACTCCGCTGCCCACCCCTAGTCGAACTTGGGAATCCATCTCCATGCATTACATGTCATGCCTTCCTTCTACTAAGCATGGCAATGATTGTGATTTTGTGGTCGTCAATAGATTCTCGAAGATGTCCATTATGATGGCTGCAAGAAGAATATCACAACAAAAGCCACTGCTAAACTCTTCTTTGAGCGAGTGTGGGTACACTTTGGGATCCCACAATCTATCATCTCATATCGGGACAATAGGTTCCTCAGTACATTTTGGTCCAACCTCTAGTCGATGCTGGACACCGAGCTCACCAAGTCCACAACTTTCCATCTGCAAAATAATGGCCAGACAAAGGTCGTCAACCGCATGATTGTATACATTCTACGCATGTACAACTCAAAGAATCCACGCACATGGGATGAGAGCCTCCCCTATGTACAACACAGCTACAACCAGGGTCTCCATAGCTCAACCAACCACATCCCCTTTCAGGTGGGCTTGGGATTCCAGCCACTATGTCCCATTGACGTAGCCATGCCATTTGCGGCTACTCATGCAGATTCAACCCATGTCCAGTCTGAGGCTGACAAGGAAAACAACTTCATTGAGCGCATTCAACACATCCGCCAACAGGTTCATGACATCTTGGATAGATCCAATGCTAAGTACAAGCAACAACATGATCAACATCGGGTGCCACACAACTTCTAGGTGGACGACAAAGTGTGGCTACATTTTCAAAAGGAGCGCCTCGCTAGACCCTACCACAAGATTCGTTCGCTCCGATATGGGCCATACACCATCACCAAGGCTATAGGGGACAATGCCTTTGAGCTCAGTATTCCACCATTCCTTGGTCTGCACCCAATGTTCAATGTCGACCGCCTTCGGCCCTACTTTCCACCTCTATTGGACACATCTGGCATGACAGAACAACTCACACCAACAGAGTTAAACCTAGATTGCATGGAACAAGCCACAACTGATCGGATTATGGACATGTATATAAATAACACCCTCCAGCAGAGGACCATCTATATCGAGTTTTCAAAGCAAGCCAACTCCTTTACCAGGGCAAGTGGCTCACCAGGGACCAAGTTCAATAGAAGTTTCCTCATCTCATGGAGGAACTCAACACAGTGGGGACCATTGCTTCCTAAGGGAGGAGGAATGATCCAAGTGGATATCGGTGGCCACCTGCCTATTCCACTTGGACCCACACCATTGTTTCTTTCAGTTTTTCAGTTTCCTTAATTGTAGCACAATTTACTATTTTTAGCAATTTTTCGGGTCTTGAACTTTTGGAGCCATTTTGAGGCCCTAAACGACATTTTTTGGGCATGAATGCTCCAACAATATGAGTTTGTTCCAGACTTGATATTCATTTTCAGCAGTGTAGTCCTCGGATAGATCTTTCGAACGATGTATCATGTGCGTCAAACAAAGATAGTATGCCAAAGTTACAACCCCGGGAAATTGATGTACCAATTTACCCCAATGGGGCCCATATTCTGGTGTTTCATCTCCTAGGGTTAGGTTTTTAGATGTTTAGGGTTTTCCATTGTTTCTAAATAATATATAGGCCTTTGAGCCTCATTGTAACACACAGTTCATAGGCCACTAGCTGCGACATCTCTTTCTAGATATAAGCTACCAACGTCCGAGCTATCCTAGATATAAGCATATTTCAGTCATTTGTTGTTAATGAAATGAAGTTTTATTTCCGCTGCATATATGTGTTTATGTGTATTTCTGTATTTTATTGTGTTGCTGCATAAATCCGGATCAGATGAACTCTAGCTTCTCCGAGATGAAAAGAGGTGGCAGAGTAGGGCAGAGATCAGGGATTATAGTGAGCGGTGGAGGTGCCAAGAATGGGTGTTCCTTCTGTACGGTGCCAATTTCCATCACCTTCACTTCCTCTTCCTTGTCCCCAATTTTGTCATTTTTATCCTGGGTTGAAACATTTTAATCCATGTGGATGAATTCCCCTGGGAATTCCTCCTTCACTATGCAGGTGGTGCCTTCCATGGCAACTTGGGTGCTTGTGTTCGTTGTGTTGAGGCTAGGGAATTGCAAGTTGTCTGGTACTATGAAGAGGAGGGATTATGGTGGAACCTGGATGAGTTCCTTCGGAATCACCTCCTTGACATAATCCATTGGTGGAGTCCTTGGCTTTGCGAAGTGCTAAGTCCTAGATATGGACATGGATCTTTCCATTTGTTGCAATCATCTCTGTCAGGTGGCGTACCTATACCAAGCTGGTATGTGCCTCGACTTGCCCCTCTCCCTTGACATGGCTAGGCTAAGAGGGAAAAGGATTCAATGAAAGCCTATGAGGAAAACCCACTGCACATAGGTCTCGTTCTCAAAGCATGCAGGGTGGTGGAGCACTAAAGAGAAATAGTGCCAGCCCAAGCCTAGTGGGAGAGATAACCTCTGGGAAAAGATGATCACTATACTCGCCCGACCCCTGCCATTAATCCTTGGTGTTGCCATTATCCAAACTTGAAGGAGTTGTCCTCCCATTATTTGTAGGAAGTAATGGTCTCCCTTCATTCAAGACTGAGGTGAAGGGCGACGACTTGCCATATTTATGGCTCGAGTCCTGGGCAGTCTGCGTGGCCTCCCATTACTACGTGGCACCCCATCCGGGAGTATAATAAGTTATTTATAAAATGATGAATTTCATGTTATTATATAAACCATTTTTATATTTATGGTTTGTTCCATACAAACTGACTTCTATTGGATTCGTACAAAATATGTGGGAAAAAACCATTTAATAGAACATTTAGATTATTATATTAATTACCATAAATTATTATAAATTATTTATCATAATTAGGTTTAGCTCATATTGTCAATTAGATTTAGTTTAGGTGATTGGGAGAAATCATTGTTATTCTCCCCACCCCAATACAAAATGCACAGAGCTTACTTAAAATTGGTGTCATATATTCATATCTTTCATATTAGATATAATCACCTAAACAAATTAATAATAATATTTTGCAAAAAAAAATCTACCGATATTTCTGGTCAAAGAACTTCAAGAAATGCAATTAATTAAGTACATATTTCCTAAACTTATAAAAATAGATTTTACATTTTCTGTAAAATGAATTTGAACTATGCAACTTCTTCCAACATATTTGGTAGTAAATTTATTAAAATGCATAAAACTAGTTCTAATCCTAATGCTAGCATGCACACCCATGCGTGGAGAAACCAAAAAGAATAAATAAATAAAAATAATGCTAAGTGGCAGTCCGTGGGCATTGCTCGGAAAGTTTAAAACACAACATTCTAAGTGGAAGTCCTTGGGTATTGCTAGGAAAGTTAAAAACAACACATTATCCATATAGATTGATCATTTGAAATAAAATCACGTCCTCTTTAATTCAGAAACTCAAAACCAAACGGTTTATGAAATAATTCCTAATTCTTGAAATAAAAAAGAGTAATTTGTCATTGAACATTTGTCCCTTTCGACGAAGGAATGAACACTCATTTGCATAGAATTCTAGAAATCTTCAGACACCTTCAGTTTCTATTTCCCAAGCATGGCCTCTTTCCATTATGATATAGCTATAAACCCTTCTATTCCATCATTGGAGCCACACAATGGAAATAGAAGAGAATTAGTGAATGGAACTCACAGTGAATATGTAATGTACCCAACCACCAAGCCAAGTCCTGTTACCACATTGTAACGTCCCCATTACTAGAAAACAAACACAATTTTCTCTGATACCACTTAGTAGCATTCCCAGCCCCAAGCTGGCAATGCCCCCCCAAATTACCAGCCCTAATACCATTAATGTAAATAAAAATTGCTCTACATATGCACATAATTATACAACTCATAACAAATATATACATGCATAATAATACAAGAAAAACCCATAACAAAAAATAGATAATGAATCACACAATAATTAAATAAATACATAGAAGACACTTATCTTTTGTGAGTAATCCATAGACTATAATGCTCATAAACTATCAATAGTAGTTCACCCCTGAGCTGGGGCTACCAGGGAAAATAAATCCTAAGCCAGGCTAAGGTCTGTCAACAAAAAAGTATCTTAGACTTCGGTGCCAACACTAGAAAACAACCTACAGTCTCTCATTCCCCACATGGTTGTCCCATCGGAGGAAGTGTGCTCCTTCTCTGCTCAACAATCCTTCAGCTGCCCCACTTCCCTTCTGAGGCCGGACAAGAAGTCTCAGATCCTTGTAGTTGTATCTCAGCACCTTGGGAAATCGATTCCCAACAATTCTCTCACATGGAGAGAAATGCTTACAATCCTGACAACCTACTTCTTCAACAGGTCACAGGCCTGACAACCCGCCTCTTCAACAACACACGGGTCTGACAACCTGCCTCTTCATCTCAATTCTTCAGGTTACTCCTCAAAAAAACTCCAAAGTATAGGTATGGAAGGTTGATGACAGCATGAACATGAGAGGATGATGGTAAGAATGAATGGGAAAGATGAGAATTACACTACGTTCTCAACCATATATTTTCATTCCCTTAACTTGACACTTGTCAAGATAGGAACTACATGATCTCCACTTGGTGACTCTTCCTTACTCTTAAGAACTTAGGATAAAAATTGTATCTCGTGACTTTTGCCTTTAGGAAATATTATTATAATATGTCCTTGGCTTAAGCCCCCTTTGCTTAGCCCCCTTTGCTTAGCCCCCTTTCCTAGACTCTTAGCCCCCTTCCCCTTTCTAGTTGATTTGTAATCGAGATCAGAAGGACGAACTGGACAGAAAACACAACAAGCATGAAAGGAAACAATAAGCCATATAAAATACCATATGTTTATTCAAAAGAGAGGAGCACCTTCTTAATACTATGCAAGGTGACTTTTTCCTCTATTGCCACATGCAGTTACAAAATAAGTTGTTTCTTTATTTATGTCACGCCCTGCTCAACTGGCATGCTGAGGGATATTTACAAAGTGACTCACTCACCAAAAACTAACATACTAAATTTTATTCAACATGCCCTACTCAACTGGATTAGCAAGGGAAGATTACAATATCAATTATTGACAATATGTTAATTCTCTCCAATGATTTCTCGAACAACGTTGGGATCATATCTCAGTGGGTGCAACTGATGATTTTTTCCTCTGAATTGGTGCTTGTCCCACAAAATCCACACATAAGCTTCCAGGTAAAAGAAAAATGGTGTGTGAATTTTATGAGGCCTTTGGCTTGCATGTTCTGGTGTAGATGGTAATGCAATGTCTACCTTAAGATGGCATTGAGCGAAAGTGTGGGTAGAACGTTTAGTTGAGTGTTTTTTTTTTATGTTGATGTGCAAACCCCACTCGGTATTGATCAACCAAAGTTCATTATCTGTCTTAACATTTCCCTTAAATAGAAGCTCCCTGGAAGAACAACGGGTGTGTCCAATACACCTTGTATGATTAACTACTCCAACTAAGAAGGGAGGCCCCTGCAGATGATTTTTCCCCACTATATTGCATTTGTAAGAATTTTGTTTTCTTGAAGCTTTCTCAATAATCTATTTGGAAAAAGAGGAACTGCCAAACAAAGTGTTATAATATGTTGGAACTTGTGTTGGATTACATAACCTACTGGTGGAGACTGCTAGAATAGAAACCCACTTTGGCATACAAAATGTTGGAGAGACACAAGGCGAAGATGAAGAAGGAGTAGGGCTTGAATTTAGAATTTTGTCCGGTTGACATTTTATCACATCAACCTCTTAGGGAGCGAGGCAATATGAAGGGGCATTGGGCAAAGAGGATTTCAGAATGAGATCAATGGTGTGATCAATAGAGAAAGACGGGGGCATTCCCATGGGTTGGGGGATGACATTGACAACTTCTAGGAGCAGGGGAGCCATGTCCTGAGGTGCTAGGTCATTCAAATGGTCTGGTTTAATGGGACGAACCAAACACAAGGAAACATATTTGTTCAAAGTTACTTTCTTAATGATCGCGTGTCCTGTTAGAGGTTGTGTGGAGTGAGGAGTAGAGGAGGTGAGTACATAGGTGCGCCCCTCATGTTGCAGGTGGAATTTATGGAATTTAGCATGATAAACAACGTTATGGGCCTGTTGGTCGGGGATTCCAAGAAATAGGTCAACACAATCTAGAGGAAAAACATCACACACCATAGTATCCCGGAAAAGGCCAATAGAAAAGGTCATTGCACAACATCGGGAGACAGTGAGGTGCGGGCCTTCCTTTTGTACCCATCCAAGCTGATATGGTTCAGGGTGCGGAGTAGTTGGAAGTTGTAGGCGTTGGACCACATCCTGGGGACTGCGATTCTTTTGTCTTTCATTTTCTAGGATGAGAGTAGCTAATTAGTGCTTAATTTGACAATTGTAGGTAAATAGAGGCACATAAGAGGTGTCATGTTCATTGGTGGTCATTAGAATTAGAGATGGGTCAAATTATTTAGGATTTTTGAGAGAAAATACCTCAAGAGGGTCAGGGGAATCATATTGAGTGACCTCTACAAAAACAGTTTTGTTTGGGAAAAGGTTTTGAAGTGCCCGAAAATCAACAAAAGCATGCAAGTTGGTCTTGTGGAAGGTAGACTAGGGCATCATTTGAGATGTGGAGGTGGCGGTATGGGTAACCTGAGAAGGGCCATCAATAGAAGGGTCATATCCAAGTTGGGGTGAGAGGATTCAAGGAGCCACTTTACGCTCGACAACCAAGGCCCGAAAAGAGTCTTTGTCCAAGGAACAACTCTCAAACAAATCAGCTTCATGAAGGAGATGCATTAATAAACCATAATTGAATTTTATAGCTAATACCTCTTCTAGATCGTCGATGTGCAGATGGATGTGCAATTTGCAGGAGACATCTATGTAGCTTTAGATAGGCTGATTGGATAGTTTTTGCAGCTGCAACCATATGGTGAGGAGGTTCTGGCGATATCTTGGTGGGTAGAAACTCTCTTGGAGTGCCTAACAGAATCCACCCCACATTGTAATGTGTGGTGTTTGTATCTTGATCGGGTTGCCTATGTCCATGTCCCAGGAATAATTCTCCAGCTGAGTGTCCCATCATGTCTGTGCAATTCCCTCGAGTTGCAGACCGAGGATCTGTAGCTTCATGTCTTTTGTCATCTCAAGACATGTACATAAGTATGTGGAAAGACTATGAAGCCAAGAGTCGACATTCTCGCCATTCATTTGGCCTGGAAACTTCAGTAATTGGAAGCACGTTTTGAGCTGCATGGGTGTTGGAGCTTCGCATTGTTGTAGATGGAGTATCTCTTGGGGAGTTATCGTTAAATCATGAATTGGCATTGTGGAAGTGGATGTGGAATCCTCGGTAGAAGGATCTCTTTGTGGCAACGTAATTTTCATTCACCACGAATGTCGATCTGTCGCTGGATGTTGTGCTAAGAATCACTGAACTTCTGAGTGCACTGAGAAGGCACCCGATATCTTGAAGAGGGCATGTGGAGAATAGTGAAAGATGAACGCGCTAGAAAACCTAAGGAGGGCGGACTGGAAGTCCTGAGAAGGACGTCTGGTTCTGAGAGAAAAAAATAAAATTGTTGGATGACCTCTCTTCTAAATTCTATGGTTGAGAAGAAGTTGACTTAGATCCAGGCTCTGATACCAATTGATCTATAATCAAGATCAAAAGGACGAACTGGACAGAAAACACAACAAGCATGAAAGGAAACAATAAGACACATAAAATACCATATGTTTATTCAAAAGAGAGGAGCATCCTCTTAATACTATGCAGGGTGACTTTTTCCTCTATAGCCACATGCAATTACAAAAGAAATTGTTGATTTATTTTTGTCACGCCCTGCTCAACTGGACTAGCGAGGGAAGATTACAATAGTAATTGTTGACAATATGTTAATTCTCTCCTATTGGTTGGCGAAGGAAGGTGGACGCCCTTCCTGGTGGTCCACTAGTGGAGTGTTTCCCCATCTCTTTTGTCTGGTTGGTCTGCAATAGTGATGTACTTTTTTAATATCATCACTCTGGCCTAGAGGTATTACAAAACATCATGAAAATTAAATATTAAAGATAAAAACCAAAAAAATTGGAAAAATAAAACCATGAAATCAGTGGAAGCCTCTCCCCATTAGAAACTAAAAATAAGGCATTAATAAAGAATAGACAACGAGGACTACACATGATCACGCTGCACGCACATACCAGGAATGAGAAAGTCCAAACAAGACATTAATAAATGACTTCAAATCTGAAATGAAGATAGAAGGAAGCAGATGAAAGAAGAAACACACCACACACATCCACAACAAAGAAATTAGGGAGCGTGTCTGTAAAAGCAAGCCACCTACATAGTTGATCTTGGAACTTATAAATTCTTCCAATTGTATGCTTCTATATTTTCTAGGGAAAATCATACGCTACGATGCATCCACTACACGCTTTAAACACACCACTAACATTTGTTGACGACAGAAAATGTAATTCATCCATTTAAAAAAAAAAAAAAATCTAAAATAAAGTTCCCCATAATCCTGCATGTGTAGGGGATATCCGTCAATAAAGAAACAACAAATCTAGTTCCTATTGAGAGTTTAAAACTAAAACTAACAATATGATGAACTTCTACAACTTAGACAAATTATAAATATGATTATAGCTATCTGGAACATAAATGAACGATGTTAGAACATAATTGAAGTGCAAAACTATCCACAATTATGTCCATATGAGATTTTAAGCTTGTAATGAATGATACAAAGAGAAATTCAGTGTATGTTATTTAAGAAAATAACAATAAAGACAGAGTGCAATTTCAAGTTCCTTTAGTTTATTTAATATTAATGTTGAAAGAATAATTCATTGTATGTCCATTGAATGATTATTGAAGCACACATCTAATAGAAATTGTGTTTATTCTTCAAGGAAATAACTATTAAAATGGTTGCGCTCTCTGAAGTTTCTTTAGTTTATTTCATGTTTCAATGACTGTGCTCTCTTAAGTTTCTTTAGTTTATTTCATGGTAACCTTGAAACAATAATTCAGTGTATGTTCATTGAATGATATATGAAACACACAGTTAGAAATTCTATTAGAATTTAACTGTATATTCTTGAACCACAAATTAAACAATGTAGCACTTACCTATGTTCATTGGATTTGTGTGGTATTTGGAAAAACTACCTCAACGTTCTGTAATCTACAATATATTGACTCTGACATGAACTTATGTGTTTATGAGAGCATATAGAGGTGGTGGAGAATCGACTACACTGAGAATTGGTCATAGAATCTATTAAGTCAATCGACTGCAGTGAGCATTGCTCCAATCATCTATTAAATTAGTCGACTGCAATGAGCATCACTTCGAGCACCTATTAAATGTAGGAAGTTCAGAACCGATCAATTCAACCAATCACTTTTAGTTATTTTTTAAATAAATTTTAAATTTTGATAATTAACTAAATGATTTTTCTCTCCACAAGGGGTAATTAGTCACATCAATATCTTAAAGGCCAATAAAAAAAATTGATATATAGATTTTTGAAAATATTGAAAAAGATTTTTAATTTAAAAATAAATAAATTAATAAAGGATAATTCAAAACATATAGAAAGTTGGCAAAAATCATACCAATTAATAGGGAGTCAAGGGTAGTTTGACTTCATATCGAAAGTTATAGTCCCTGGCTTGGCAAGGACTAATAAGATGAAAACTTATCCTTCAAGGGAAAGAGAGACATATGCTTATGTGCCCAAATGATTCCAACATTAGAATTTAAACCTATGTTAATGAATGACACTAATGCTCGTTGTTATTGAAATCTAGCAAGGACATCGATTTTAAATGAGTTTCCCATCCAAACCATATACGGAGAAGGAGTGCACTAACTAGGGAGCAATCTTCCCTCCTGTGTTACTTTTTTAGCAGGTTTTCCGGCGGTCTGTTTTTAAATTTTCGGCCAATCCAGAACTATGATCGATTTTCTGAACATGTGGGTTGGTTTAAAATGGGAAAAACCTTGGGGGTAAGGTTCTGAAATGCATAGAACTTTGATCCATGCGAAACTCAGACTATCCTTGAAAATTTGGTTAGATTCAGGCCCATTTTTTTGCCTAAAAAACAGAATTCCGAAGGGAAGATTGCTCCCTAGTTAGCTTACTCCAACCATATACACCTTACATGAGATTACATTACCTCACCATGAATGTGTCCTAGTTATTCATTCAAACAAAGGAAAAGTGAGCAGGTCCCACACTATGTCACACTCACTAAACACAAGAGGAAGCCTAGGTCGCTAAGACTAAGGAGACTTGAGTTCTCATGGAGCAGCGTGCACTGAAAATGACACCAATTAAATGATATGAGCACGATAGAGGCAAGTCACGTCTTGTTCAAATGGATAAGTGCACTAGGCTTAGGATCAACGTTTAACGCATATGGGGATATTCATGTGAAAACAAGTCACAAGTTTAAAGAGGAGGAGATATTGCTTCTCCTTGCTTTGAGTTCTACGATGCAATGGTCTAGTCGAAAGGAAAGAGTCTCTTGGTCAATTAGAACTAAGGATCAATGCCTTGAGGTCATTTGCATGGATATAAATTGCAAGGATGGATGAGAACATACAACTCCTTTCTTTTCTTTCGATTGCGACTAGTACAAGCTTAGCATTAAGGATCTAGTCAAAAGTTTCAAACTAGAATCATGAGCACCTTAGCACTCATTGCTTGTGATTCAGGAAAAATCTAGGACATCAAATATGACAATTATTAAATGAAGGGTGTTGATCCATGGCCTTTGATTAGTTCAATGAGATATAAGGAGAAGCATGATGTGAAAGAGGTGGTCTCTTCGCTTTTATTAGTGTAATTAGGGACGAGAGTAAAGCTTCACCAAAAACTTATAAATATATTATGTAACCTAACTAAGGTAAAAGAAAGAAATCGAGGTGTGCGTATCCCTCTTTCACATTAAATTGCTTAGTATGAAATGAAGGGGACTAGGTTTCTCACAATTTTAAAAGGGTCCCATATGTGCATATGGTTGTGTTGTGAGGTTAACATAATTGAATTCCTAGTTTGCCTAATGTATGAAATACCATGGGAGCAATGATTCTCATATATGTCTTGTGAAAGAAGGGGGTTTAGCAGATCTTTAATAGATTTTAGAAAGCTCCTAAGATTGTGCAATGGAGTAAACATTATTTTTATGCTTTTTCTTGTAAGGACCTAATGATTTAACCTGTGACACCCTAGATGAAGGGGAGTGTGACATATGGGTTGCTCGCATAAGAGGGGGTGGTGTTGGGAGGGGATGGATGGGGCCAGGGGTTTGTTGGTTTGTGAGAAGCTCTCTAAATTTGTTTATGATGGTAGCCATTGTTTGGGACATGGATATAAGGTGCAATTTTTCTTCCCCCAAATGTTCTAGATTCGATATCTTGATGGACCTAGTTTGAATGTATTTAAAACACTATCTTTTTGTGCAAGGTGATGATGTGAGTTGGCATGTAGATACATGTTCATATGGATCTTATTTTCATATTTCATAGGAAATTAGGCCATCTATGTTCTGTATTACCCACACATATAGGAAATACAAATTGTTATTTGTCTCCATCTGAATGGTAAATTTGATATGGTACGAGTATGACTTGATTGACAGACATGTTATTGAATAACTCCATGGATGTGTATTTCATTAATGTGAGTCATACATAAATACATTGAAGATATGACTCTTGGTTTCATCTTTCAAGACCTCTGATAACTTTTGATATTCACCTATGAATCTTCATATTTCTCCTAGCTTAATATTTACAAAGATATTTACAATGTACCTCACTCTCTAAAGATTAAATATCTAACATTGATGTAATTGAAAAAAATCCAATAATTCTTTTCGATAAACCCAAGTAGCAAAAAATATAATCCATAAATCTTCACTACAAATCATGTTTAAAGCAAAATTTAATACCTTTTCCAAATATAAATATGCAACAACATGAAAANAAAAAAAAAAAAAAAAAAAAACCCATACCCACACCATTAAAGAATATATTAGTTTCAAAGTATTAAAGGATATGAGTTTAATATTTTTTCAAAGTATTCCATAGGTTTGTAAAGAGGAGAGCCCATACCTACACCCTTTTGTTTGTTCATACAAGATTTTGTTAACAAGGAGAGTGTTGGTATGCTTATTTACCAATGCAATGTAATGATGTTATGATGTATATATCTTGCAATTACATTAATAGCTTTATTAATGATAATATTCATTAATAAAGACATAGTTACAAATCTGATGTTATGGTGTATATATCTTGCAATTATATTAATAACTTTATTAATAAAGATATAGTTACAAATCTTATTTGTTTAAGCAGCATGGTGAAAAAATGATATTTTTTTTTAATTATAAATTTGATAAAAATATTATAGAAATTTTAGAAATGAACAAAGTTATACCATGGTTCAAGTTTTGTGGATACAAAATCTAATTATCTAAAATTTGTTCAAAATTTTGGATTTATAAAATCCAAAGTTTCTGTATTACCAAATTGTAAATTAAAAAAAAAATATTACAAAATTAAATTGTTGAATGCAAAAATGGATTTAACATGATGAAAAATTTCTGGGTCATTAGGATCATACAGAAATAATCACTCAAATCTATGGATCTAACAATTTCACTTCGGATTTAGACAAATGTTCCCAAAAAATAT
>ML817887.1:24138-83609 GCA_009831015.1 Picea engelmannii
ATAGATAGTTTCTTGACGATCTTAGGCTTTACCAAGAGTAAAGCAGACTCAAATCTGTACTTCAAAATTATGGATAATGAACCAGTAATATTACTATTGTATGTGGATGACTTATTCTTAACTGGAGAAGAAAATCTCATCACTGAATGTAAACAGAGACTTGCCGCAAAATTTGAAATGAAAGACCTTGGTCTAATGCACTACTTCTTAGGCCTTGAGGTATGGCAGAGTCCAGAAAGAATCTTCCTTAACCAAGGAAAGTAAACGGTCGAAATCTTAAAGAGATTCGACATGCTAGAATGCAAGTCCATGAATACTCCGATGGAAGCGAAGCTGAAGCTGTTGGTTGATACTTCATCAGATTTGATAGATGCCACACTGTACAAACATATTATTGGATCACCGATGTACCTAACGAACACCAGACCAGACATATTTTTTGTAGTGAACACCTTGAGTTAGTTTCTGATAGAGCCCAGACGTGTTCACCTAGTGGCTGCAAAACATGTGATGAGGTACCTTAAAGGTACAATGGATTATGGTCTCAGCTATGATGGAGATCATGACTTCACATTGAGTGGATATACTGATGCAGATTGGGCAGGAAGCGTTGCAGATAGAAAAATCACTTTCAGATGTTGTTTCAGTTTGGGATCAACCATGATCTCATGGCAGAGTAGGAAGCAATCCAGTATTGCTCTCAGCACAACGGAAGTAGAGTACATTGCCGCATGTTCTGCTAGTTGTGAAGCTATATGGCTTCGAAAGTTGCTGACAGGCCTATTTGACTTGGAGATGAGAGCAATCGCGATTCTATGTGACAACCAGAGCTGCATAAAGATGACATAGAATTATGTATTCCATGACAGGTCGAAGCACATAGAGATCCACTATCATTTCATCTGCGACATGGTACAGAGAGGAGCCCTGAAGCTCCAGTACATTAGCACGGATGAACAAGTTGCCGATGTGTTGACCAAACCTCTATCTCGTGTAAAGTTTGAACACTTTCGAGATAAGCTTGGTATAGTCTGCAAGGACCTTCCCTGAAAGGGGGAGTATATATATTTTCTTTGTTTCTGACCTCGCTGTTAGACGTAAAGCAAGATGAGTCATGCTTCTGACCTCAATGTTAGACGTAAAGCATGACGTTGTGTGTTCCTTGCTTCTGACCTAGTTGTTAGACGTAAATCAAGATGAGTTATGCTTCTGACCTCGCTGTTAGACATAAAGCATGACGATGTGATTCCTTTCTTCTGACCTCGTTGTTAGACGTAAAGCGAGATGTTAATGTGTTCCTTGCTTCTGACCTCGTTGTTAGACGTAAAGCAAGATGAGTCATGCTTCTGACCTCGATGTTAGACATAAAGAATGACGTTGTGATTCCTTACTTCTGACCTAGTTGTTAGATGTAAAGCGAGATGATGATATTCCTTGCTTCTGACCTAGTTGTTAGACGTAAAGAAATATGTGACTGACACTAAGCTACCAACTTAACAGCGGTGACATTGAGCCAGTGTAGTACTGCTAGCCTAGTGTTGTGATGAGGTATCATTTTTTTACTGATACATATTTGATGCAGATGATGATAGCATTCTTTCGAGAATGATGATGCTGTTGATGAAGAAAACTTCCGATGACTCATAAATATGCTAGCCAATGTTTCAAGATGATATTGACAATACTATCCTCCTGATGCCACTGATGATGCAAACCTCTCTTGCCTAATGCTGATGAAAAATACCCTTCTTGTTAAGGGGGAGTGTTGAAATAATGTAACTGCGAAGAGCATTCTTATTATTATTGTTATTTTATTATTAGGATTAATCCCCAATGTGGATTAATCATGTCGGTAATTGTATTAGGACCAAATCCCCTTTTGTGGATTGGTCATCGGACAATTGTACTAGGTAGAATAAGAAGTCAGCCCCAGCAGTTATTATTGAAGACTCAAAATTAATTAAAGGTGGGTTTACCCACCCAGAGTGAGAGGTCGGCCCTGCCAGTGAAACCCTTTCACATGTGCCAATATTGTATATATAGGAGGCTAGCGCCTCACTTTAAACACACAACTCACTTGCTCATTATCTTATGAGGCAAGCTGCAATTACCAGTTAGAGAGAGGAGAAGAAGAGTGGTGCATCTCTTGGGGAGGACTATCTGTATTGGTTTGAGTTATCTTTTGAACATTGTATAAGCTATTTATGATAAGGAAGTTTTTGTTGGGTTTTCTTCCCCTAGTGGGTTTCCCAGGATAAATGTTGTGTCTCTTGTGAATGTGTATTTCTTAGTGATCTTGTTCTTATGATGCTCTTATCTATTGAAATGCAAAGAACTATAGTAATGGCATAAACATTAACACAAATGATGTAGAAAAAAAGATAAAATCAAATGTTTTGGTTATGAACCCTAACATTCAAGAATAAGCAGTCTAAATTTACACTCTCTCCCTCATCCTTTATCTTGCGTTCCCATTTCTGGGTTGCATGAACCCATTAGAAGTTATATGATAAGATAGGAAGAAACTCTTTGACATTGGGTCAAGCACTGAAAAGACCTTTCATCATTTTTTGGGGTCTATATCTTGAGAATAGATTCAACTGCTACATGTACCCATTGGAAGGTATATGATACGATAGGAAAAAACTCTTTGACATTGGGTCAAGCACTGAAAAGACCTTTCATCATTTTTTTGGGTATATATCTTGAGAAATAGATTCAATTGCTACATAAGGAAGAAATGAACTTACTTCTCCATCAGGACATCTTTCACATGGTTATACATCTTTTTTTCAGTTTTTGTAACTCATGCTTTGTAAATATGGAGACAAACCCAATTCAAATATGAAGCAAATAAACTAGGACAACCAGATTATGTTGTATGCCATGTTAAAAGAAAATAATATGAAGTACATCATCTTACACAACCAGGTTATGTTGTATGCCATGTTAAAAAGAAAATAATATGAAGTGCATAATCTTGCACAACCAGGTTATGTTGTATGCCACGTTAAAAGAAAATAAATGTATGTTTATGGTCTACTTTTTAGGAAGACAACTTAAATCTAAATCCGAGTCTCTATTTAAAAGAAATAGATCTTTATTTAAGCACCGAATCTTGTATAATATAATTGTGTAGGAATTTTATCTATTTGAATCATTTTATTTAGTTAGATTGACAAAAACAGGAACAAGAGTCACTTTAGGCATATCTACGGTAAAAATGGGAATTTTATTTTATGTGTGTAATTTTTTTTTTCCTTTTCTTTTTTGAAAGTGGAAAAACTCATTATAACTTATTTGTCCATTGGTAATAAGGAAAGTTATTACTGGCTCTTATTTTTTAATATGGGTTGATTCATCACCAATATTTAAGGAAAACTATGCCACTTGAATAATTTATTGGTGGTCTGTAGGGGGAGACTTTCACCCCTGCCAAATGCCTCTAGGTATTGGGTAGTTAAACTTGTTTCCTTACATCCGAAAAAGACAAGCTCTTAGCCAATGAGAGGTAGTTTATGTATTACTCTAGGACCATTAAGGTGGTTTCAATCTAAACAATATCAGTGAGAAAGACAATTTCCTTTGTGGTCATAAAGGCAGTTTCCCTTGTGGTCATTGCTGAGGCTACCTCTAGTTGGATCTTGTGCATTTTAATAACATCTAGCCTTAGTTCTATATAGGAGACTAGATACTACCTTCGATTGCAACTTAACCTCTCACTCAGGAGGGTTTCAACGGTGAGGACAACCATTACTAGCTGCTATCCGTGAATGTAGTCTCCCTCATCATCGTTATTCAAGGAAAACCACACCACCTAAAATGACCCACTGGTGGTCCGTAAGGGGGAATGCTTCCACTCCTACCAGATGCCTCTAGGTCTTGGACCGTTACCTTGTTTCCTTACATCCAAATCAAGTGAGCTCTTATCTAATCAGAAGTTGTTTTAACGCTTACTCCAAAACCAAAAGACAGTTTCGCTCTAAATAGTATTTACAAAAAAACCAATGCCCCATAATGTTATGAATGAGGCTATCACAATGGAATCATATATTTTCAAGTATTATTTAACTTTAATTTCATACATGAAACTAGATACTATCTTTGATTACAATTCAACATCTTACCTCAAAAAAACTTTACAATACTTCGTATGATTAAATAAATAACTTTTCCTTTATTTATTTTTAAATTTAAAATTTCAATCATTAAAAAAAAAAAACTTTTCCTTTATTTATTTCTAAATTTAAAATTTCAATCATTAAAAAAAAATTGATAACACATTTATGTTAAAGAGGGTGGTTCATAGACTAGGCCCCTAGCTACTGAGTGAGCATTCCTGGCTAAAGCAAGTGGTTATAAGTAATTAGGGTAAGTGAGGCAAAGGGTGGAAAACAAAAAAGGTTCGTTTTTTTAATCGATTTAAATAATCCTTCCGGCTTAAAAAGGGTGGTAATATGAATGTTCTGTCCCCCCACACTAAATATCTAAATTCTGGGAGTATTTCAAGGCAGGACGATCCAACTAGTTGTCCAACATAAAGTAGTTTTCCTGTGGGCAAGGGTAAATCCAAATGTTCTAAGTAACGACTGACCCCTACCCATTCAATCTCTAAAGTTAAGGCAGTACTTCCAAAGGCAACAGTTCTGATCTAAGGGTCTCACAACTTGGTTGTCCAACATAAATTAAAACAAAGGCATAGGTAATACAATTGGTCGATCTAATTGCGTACCCAAGACGGTATATCTAATTAGTCCAGGGGAATTACATTGAATCATTAATAAAAGAGGGCAGTTCCTACGATGTAAAAGTTCCCAAATCACCATAGAATACACTATCTCAATGGTTTATAGAGTAGTCTCAATCCCCCCATCTCATATCATTATCCAATTTTCTTAAGTTTCCATCTCATATCATTATCCAATTTTCTTAAGTTTCCAAAGGACAATGTACAAAACATCACGTTTAGACTTAATGCTAAGATGTGTAATAATAAGTTCTACGTTTTTGAATTGAAAATTTAATAATATTAGTCAACGATTTAAGTAACACACTTTTCATTGTATTAAAAATGGAGAAAATTTATTTTAATGGTATATTTATTATTATCAGTGAAGTAAGTTACATTAGGTAAAAATTAAGGGTATCATTTTTAAGTTTTTCATATCTAAACTAAAGTTGGATAGGCTTTAAACAACTAAATAGATTTAGAATTTGTGTTAAGTTACAATTATAAAACATAGTTTATTAATGTATATCATCGTTATTATATTATTTCATATGTTGGCTAAGCTTTAAACAACCAAGTAGATTTAGAATTTGTGCTTAGTTAGAATTATAAAACATAGCTTATTAATGTATATCATTATTATTATATTATTTTATATTAGTTTGTGTGTAATAGTTTGAGTAAAATCATCGTTCAAAGAAAATTCCCCTAAAAGTGAGAAAATAAAAGGACATGAATGTTACTTAAAATTGTGTGTAACTTTGTAGTTCTTTTGCTTCTAGACCTTGTCCAAATTTAGGATTAATCAATAAAAAAAATGCCTTGTTTCTATTATGCCAAATTATACCAATTGTATTGCAATACATACAAATTAGGCTCCTAACATGTTAGACCCTCCACAGCCTGTCTTTTAGCTTTCATAGATTTAAGAGTATAAGATATTACCATACTGTAGACTTTCTTGGAAAGTTAATGTTACCCATTATTCTATATTGAAATATCCACGCCACCTATCCCATGGCATTTGAGCCCAACAACACTAAAAACATATTTGTTCAACGCCATCTCTATGCTCGTCACAAACATAGCACACTATTTGCTTTTGATCCCTCCATCTTTGGGTCATATCTTGGTACAATAATGAGCTTTGTGAACGAGCCTCTAACGTGATACATTTCCATGGTGCCTATCATGTTTCCACCATATCCACTTCTAATTCATGGAGAAATATGGAGGTTGAAGCTAGAGTTATGTGAAGGTATCTTCATAATATGCATCAGGAAGGTGGTGGTATGAGGACCCTTCCACCTTAGACCATGTTGGGAGCATAAGGAAGGTCTCAATCCTAAGGTACAAACAACTATAAGTAGTTGTTTCAAACTCCTATAATGTCCTAAGAGATATTTGACATAATGTCTTCTTCAACTAGAGGGAAGAAGGTTGTAAGATCAAGTTGTCCTCTTTCAATGACTCTTAAAAAGGAAGAGAGATTTGTGAAGCCCTAATATTACAATAAGTAGCTCAATATTCATGCCTAATTATTTCGCCAAAAGGCCTTTATTTGCACCTCACCACTTGTCCTCCCAGATGTCTAAGCCTTATCACCCACCTCTTGGTTTAAAGAAAAGGTGAGGGGCTATTTTGTTCTATGAATGATGGATAAATCTCAAGAATGAGGTATTTGTTTGGGGAACATGGGTTAAAAACCACAAACTCTTTATATATAGACCATTAAGATATTTGTCACGAATAACTTCTTGCCATATTTGATCTTGAGAGTTGAGAAGATTTCAAGCTCATTTAACTCCTTTTACCTAAAAAAATTCAAATAAAAATTTTGAATAACGAATTTTGAACTAATCTTGTGATTCAATTAAGGCTAATGACCTCTTATATATAATATAATAATATAATAAATTTTTAAAGTCATGACCTAACTAGACACTAAATTGATGTATGAGATTCCCTTATTTATAAAATAAGAGACCTTTAGAATTAATGAATTTCAAATGCGTTGAACACACAAAATAATGATGAATTAAAAAATAATAAGTTAAAATCCATTAGTTAGAAAAACAAGAAAATATAAGAAATAAAAAATCTTTCAAAAATATTAAAACAAAATCTTCATTTCTTACTTAAACAATAATAATAATGAACTCAACAAAATCTTAATTTCTACTTAATCAATAATGAACTCAATTAGAACCAAAAACTTGTAAATATCTAATAATTTTAAAGATTTTTTACCTAACATGTATTCTCTTCTATAAATTACTCATTTATCTTATTATATAAATTACTCCTTTAGGCCCATACAAATGACAAAATATTAAATATAATTTTGGGAAAAAAAAAACCATTTGGGTAAGAAGGAGACATGAAAATTAAAATAGTGATAAATTACTCCTTTAGGCCCATACAAATGACAAAATATTAAATATAATTTTGGGGAAAAAAAACCATTTGGGTAAGAAGGAGACATGAAAATTAAAATAGTGATTGTAGGAAATATTTTGGTTTGTAGATATCTTTTTCTTTTTATTTTTATTTTTTTTATTTTTTTTTAGTCCACAGAAAGTTTCATTTTATATTCATATTAATAGAAAAGTGTATATATTGATCTTTTATGTTAAAAAAGATATCATTGGCTGTCAATAACTATAACAATATGTTGATTAAATGAGATGGTTGTCAATGATGTCAACCCTTGAAGAAAGTTCGGTAGCGAATACTGGTAGCACAATGGTTTGGGTAATGGACCCAAGTTTGTTGGATGGATAATGGTATGCGTTTTGAGATATTTGCAAGTAAGACTATTCTAGATGGATAGTACATGTCATGCCATTTCCGGTGGTACGTGAATTGTCACATAACTCCTCACGGTTAGAGAGTTATGACCATGTGAAGTTGGAGAACTCTCATGACTAGTCATCTAGAAGCCTTAAAAGGTCAAAGTAGTCAAAGTGTTTGCAAAGAAGAAATTATTAAAATAATAAAGCAAAGTGAGGTGTGTACTATAAGTCAAAGAGGATGAAAAAGAAATTATTTAAATAATAAAGTTAATGGAGAACTCCCTAAAATAAGAAAGTGGTTTAAGAGATTTTAGAAGATAAATAATAAAGTGAAGTGATAAGTGTACTATAAGTCAAAGTGGATACAAAAGAAATTATTTAAATAATAAAGTTAATGGAGAAATTACTAAGTGGACAAGTGGTTAAAAGTTGGTTAATTCTAAAATAAAGAAAGTGGGTTAAGATGGTTAAAAGGTAACCCCTTGAGGAAGCTACATGAAAGTATAAATAAGAGGCAAGACTCTCTCATTTTAATCACACTTGAATATCATTGAATATCTATTTTTGTGAAAGGTTATTTGGGTAGGTATTATTGATAGAGAAAATTTGCAGCAGAAAAAATGCGACAGAAAAATCGCGGCAAAAAAAGTGCGGTAGAAAAATCATGACAAAAAAAGTGCGACAGAAAAATCGCGGTAGAAAAATCGCCGCAGAAAAATCGCGGTAGCAACATGGTTGGGGTCTATTTATGCGAGATATGACACATCTTGTTTGAGGTATGTTTTGTGTTCTAGGGTTTATCTCTTGAGATGGTATTGGATGTATAGTATGGTTGCATATATCAGATTTGTTGAAAGATATAGTTGGTATTTGGCATATGGGTACTGGTCTTTTGGTTGTGATGTGTTGTTGAAGTTGTTGGTTTAGCTTGAGGCTACATAATAGTGAGGTTGTGGCACATGGTTTGATGTAAGAGTTTATGGTATTTGATTTATGGATAGAGTGATGTTTTTTTATAGTTATATTGGTGTATGTCTTTGGTATATGGTTGAGGTACATGTTGGGTACATTGTTGAGACAAGTAGTTGATGAGTTGGCACATACATAAAGTGTATAGTTGATGATGTTGGTACATCTTGATGAATCATAGTTGATGTGAAGTTGATGCATGGTACATGTTGGTTCAGGTTATTGGTACAAGTTGTTTGGTGCAGGTTGATTGGTACAGGTTGACAATGAGAGGTTGATAGTTGTAGTGGTTGAGTCAGTGACAGTGACAGGTTGTCTACATTTGGCATTCATATTTTAGGGCGGTTGGACAAGGAAATGACAGGTGGTTGTATCCACCTTCCAGTTGTAGCTGAAAAACATAGAGGGTTGTAGCCTCCTTTTGGTTATAGCCAGAGAATTGGGGAGTTGGAGCTTCCCTTAGGTAGTAGCCTGAGAAACTAGGGGGTTGGAGCCTCCTTCTAGTTGCAGTTGGAAAACAAAGGAATTTGGTGCTTCCAATGAATGTAATTCTTCAAGACATATAAGAAAAAACATTCAGTGGTTTTCTCCCGCTTTGGGTTTCCACGTAAAAACACTGGTGTACTGCGTATGTGTATGATTGCTCATTTGTTCATTGTTTATTTACTCTGCAATTATTGGATGATAATGCTACAGTGATATAACACTTGTATTATATGGTTAAAAATGATTTAATTGCTCTATTATTGATTCACCCCCCTCTCAGTAATCCAATAATTGGTATCAAAGCGGGTTCCTTCAGAAATTAGTTTAACCATTGCAAGGAAGATCTTGGAGAGCAACAACTTGTATAAAATTGGAATACCACAATTTGATAGACAAAAGTATGCATTTTGGAGCATAAGGATGAAGACATATATACAGGCACATGGATTTGAAAATTGACAATCAATTGTAGATGGATACACAGTACCAACAGTTCCTCGAACAAATGACAAAGCAGTGAAACTCGATCAGAATAATTTTAAAGCCACAAATGCACTTCTGAATGGTCTTAGTGAAACAATATTCACCAAAGTTGCACATTGTAAATCTGCTAAAGAGATTTGGGACAAACTTCGAAATATTTATGAAGGAGATTCAAAATTCAAAGAAACAAAGCTTCAAACTTACAAAGTTCAGTTCGAACAACTTAAGATGAAGGAAGATGAGAATATTGCATCTTACTTTTTACGAGCTGATGAAACAATAAATGCAATCATAGGATTGGGAGAAGAAATCAAAGAATCTATAATTGTTCAAAAGGTACTAAGATCTCTTCCTATGAGATTTGACCCTAAGATATCAACACTAGAAGAAAGAGTAGATCTAAACTCAATAAGTATGGACGAATTACATGGAATCTTCACAGCATATGAAATGAGAACTGAACAAGAAAATCCAGATACACAAAAAGCATCCAAAAAGTCAAATCAAAAAGCAAAAGAACTTAGCAGCAACAGTGATGTCTCGGAAGATGATGAAGAAGTGACCAATTTTGTCAAAAGATTGAACAAGGGAACCAATGACAGGTATAGAGGTAAACTTCCTTTGATTTGTTTTAATTGTGATGATATTGGTCATTTTGCTAGCAAATGTCCTCATAAAAAAAAAGAAATGATGAAGGTTACTCAAATAGCAAACAAACATATAAAGGAAAAAGAACCACAAAGAAAATTGTATGCACCAAAGAAGACATCTCATCATCAGATGTAGATGAAGTCAAAGACAGTGAGACAAAAAGAGTTTTATTCATGGAAGTAGAAGACTCTGATAAAGAAGACTCTGAAGAAGAATATGAAGAAGTTGAAGAAGAATATGGAGAGGCATAAGTTGACTACAGAGAATAATTGATGTGTGCCATAGAAGTTATCAGAAGTTAAAACAAGAAAATACAAGCAGAACTAGACAAGAAAGAAGACGCTCAAGAACTAAAACAAATGATTACAAATTTGAAGGTTCAAATAGAAAAAGATACAAGAATTGAAGAAACACTCAAATAACAGCTAGAAGAAAAAGACAGGATCATTGGAAATTTGGAAGCAGAGATTGTCACATTAAGAAAGGATCTTTAAAAGAAAAATATGCAGAACAACTCAAAAGTTTTGGATGACATTATCAGTAGTCAAAAACCTCATCATGACAAGTCCGGACTTGGATACAATTAGACAGAAAATGGATCAAGATCCAAAACAATAGAGCAAGAAACATATCCAAAAATCTATGCAGAAACAATCAAAGGGGATAGGAATATCTACAAGGAAGATTACAGGGACATTCCTCCACCGAAAAGATTCAGATTTCATAATCACCAACCGATAGATAGGCCTCAGGAAGAAGAATAATTCATAAGAGTACCTCATTTTAGAAGATCTTCAACTCCTAAGTACCAAACTATCTTTTTTGGTTTATGTTATGCATGTAAAATTTTTGGACTTAAAGCTATGAATTATAGAGCTAACAATAGGAACATAAACAACTTTGAAAGTCATACACAAAAGGGTTATCCAAGAAGGCCCAGTGAAACACAAAGAAGAAGTTACAACATGTTTGAATCTTTGAGCACTGAAGTGGAATGTTACAAATGTAACAACTTTGGACACATGGCCAAATATTGCAAAATGATAGTCCCTCCTAGAGAACCACAACAGAATAACAAAAGTCACAGACAAGAACCTCAGAAAATGACATGGATAAGAAAGCATAATCAGTATAGCAATGAAGAATGCACACTCACTCTACAAGCTAAGAAGAAAAAGCGTGGTTGGTATGTTGACAATGGTTGTTCAAAACACATGACAGGTGATAGAGACAAGTTTCTTACATTAAGAAAGGAAAGAGATGGATCAGTCTCCTTCAGAAATGATGATTCAACTAAAATCATTGGAAAATGCACAGTCAGAATTGGGAACAAGAATACCAAGGCAGAAAATGTTCTACTAGTAAAAGATATGAAACATAATCTTCTAAGTGTGAGTCAAATGTATGACCAATGTCATAAAGTTACTTTCAATTTACAAAAGTACGAGATAAGAAAATAAGGTTCAGGAAAATTGATTGCTACAACTGCGAGAACTTCAAGCAACATATATATGTTAAGTGAAATTGGAAATGAAAAGTGTTGTCTAGGAAAGGAAGATGAAAGTTGGCTATGGCACAGAAGAATGGGTCACATACATTTTGATAACCTTGTCAAAGTCAGAAAAGAGAAGCAGTCAAAGAAATGCCCCAAATCACGAAACCAACCAACACTTTATGCAAGCATTGTCAACAAGGAAAGCAAACAAAACCAGGTTCAAATCAAAAGAATATTCAACAACAAGACCACTGGAAATTGTGCATATTGATCTAGTTGGATCAACTAAAACAAAGGGTTTAAAATGTGAGAAATACTTTATGTTATTAGTTGATGATTATACAAGAATGACTACAGTTTGTTTTCTCAAGAATAAGTCAAAAGCTTTTGAAAACTTCAAAATCTACAGGGAAATGGTTGAAAATGAAATGGATTCAAAAATAAAATGATTGAGATATGATAATAGAGGAGAGTTCACTTCAAAGAAATTTATGGATTATTGCAGCAATCATGGAATAAAAAGACAATTCTTCATTGCTAGGACACCTCAACAGAATGGAGTTGTTGAAAGAAATAACATGACAGTACAAGAAATGGCTCGAACAATGCTAATGGATTCCAAATTGACAGATATTTTTTGGACACAGGCAGTGCATACAGTAGTTCACATTCAAAATAGAGTAATGCTCAGAAACAACATTGACAAAACTCCCTACGAGCTATGAAAAGGAAGACCAGCAAATGTGAAGCACTTCAGAGTTTTTGGAAGAAAATGCTACATCAAAAGAGAAGATGAAAGAATGGGAAATTTTGACTCTCGTGTGGACAAAGGAGTACTTGTTGGTTACTCAAGTACAAGGAAAGCATACAAGTGTTACAACCTGAGATTGAACAAAGTTGTGGAAAACATCAACATAACAATTGATGAAACAGGTAGACAAGAATTGAAGGAAGAAGAAAATTAATCAATGGAACAACTTTACGAAGAAGAAATAGAAGATGAAAAAGAAGGGGAAAATGAAGAGGATCTGACAGAAGCAGAAGAGCAAGTTCAGCAAGTGCCTCCAAAGACACCTAACAAACGAGTACAGAAAAATCATCCTTCAGATCAGATTATCAGAAACAAAGATGTAGGAGTTGAGGCTAGAAGAAGAATTTGTTCACCAGAACAAACACACTTAGCACTCTCATCTACGATTGAACCAACCTATTTTGAATAGGCCAACAAGGATGAATTTTGGAATAAGGCCATGGATGAAGAATTGGATCAAATAGAGAAAAGTGACACTTGGGAATTGGTTCCAAGACCAAAGGATAAGAATGTGATCGACACAAAGTGGGTATACAAGAATAAATTGAATGAAGATGGACAGGTTACAAGGAACAAAGCTAGATTGGTATGTAAAGAATATGCACAGGTTACAAGGAACAAATCTAGATTGGTATGTAAAGGAAATGCACAGGTTGAAGGAATCATATTTTAAGAGACATCTGTCCCAGTTATCAGAATGGAAACAATCCGATTGCTTTTATATTATGCATGCTCCAAAAATATTAAAGTGTATCAGATGGACGTAAAATCAGTTTTTCTAAATGGGGAACTTGAAGAAGAAGTATACATTGAACAACCAGAAGGATTTCAGTTGTAAGAGAAAGCAAATTATGTGTGTAAATTAAAGAATACCTTGTATGGTCTAAAACAGGCTCCTAAAGCATGGTACTTTAGACTGAATAAATATCTACAACAGGCAAGGTTCAGAAAATGAAGTGCAGACAACAACCTCTATATCAAGGTAAGTCAAGATAGTATTTTATTAATTGAAGTTTATGTTGATGATATTATTTTTGGTAGTGATGATGACAAGTTTAGCCAGAAATTTGCAAAGGATATGCAGAATGAATTTGAAATGTCATTACTTGGAGAACTATCAATCTTTCTAGGACTTCAGATATGTCAAAGCAACCAATGAATTTTTATTTCTCAAACCAAGTATATCAGATAAATGCTAAAGAGGTTCGGAATGGAATATTGCAAACCAGTTGCAAGTTGAGCAAAGATGATGATTCAAAGTCTACATATCAGAGGAAATATAGGTCAATGATTGGTAGCCTACTATATGTGACAGCATCCAGACCAGATGTAATGCAAGCAGTTGGACAGGTGGCACGATTTCAAGCAGCACCAAAAGAATCACATGTATTAGGAGTGAAGAGGATTTTCAGATATCTCAAAGGAACATAAGAGTTTGAATTATGGTATCCAAAAGGAAATGGTCTATCACTTATTGCCTACACAGATGCAGATTGGGCAGGTTGTATTGATGACTGACGAAGCACCAGTGGAGCAGCGTTCTACTTGAATGAGTGTTTAGTATCATGGCTAAGCAAGAAACAATCATCAATATCTTTCTCTACAGCCGAGGCGGAGTATATTGCAGCAGCAACATATTGTACACAGGTTCTTTGGATGAAACAAATTCTGACAGATATACAGGTTGAGTATGATGAGCCCATTCCAATCTATTGTGATAATACAAACGCCATTAGTATCTCAAAGAACCCAGTGAGGCACTCCAAGATAAAGCACATTCCAATCAAGTATCACTTTCTACGGGAACAGGTTGCAGAAAAGAACATTGGAATTGAGTATGTGGGTACAAAAGAACAAGTGGCAGACATCTTTACAAAACCACTTCCACGGGAATTCTTTGAGTATCTTCGCTAGAGACTTGGAGTTATTTCTACTCCAAAATGAATGTTTTTGAATGCTTATCTTATATGTCTTAGATTTACACGAGGAAGCACCATAAAGAGGATAGTTCAGGTCGAGAGATCAGTTTCATGAAGATTTCAGTCAAGGGGAGTATCCTCAAGGACAGTTCAATTAGGGGGAGCAGCCCCAGAAGGAAAGATACCTTTGTCATTGATGACAAATGGGGAGAGATTTATCAGATGGAGAATATAGAGGCATGGTTCTAGGGGGAGCAGTGATCATAGGGGGAGCATGAGTGATATGACTTCAGTATTTCATGACATGACTTCAGTATTGCATCAGAGTGTTGTCATCAATGCCAAAGGGGGATATTGTTGATTAAATGGGTTGGCTCTCAATGATGTCAACCCTCGAAGAAAGTCTGGTAGCGAATATCGGTAGCACAATGGCTTGGGTAATGGACCCAAGTTTGTTGGATGGATAATGGTATGAGTTTTGAGATATTTGCAGGTAAGACTATTCTAGATGGATATTACATGTCATGTCATTTTCGGTTGTATGTGGAATGTCACATAACTCCTCACGGTTAAAGAGGTATGGCCATGTGAAGTTGGAGAACCCTCATGAGTCATCTAGAAGCCCTAAAAGGTCAAATTAGTCAAAGTGTTTGCAAAGAAGAAATTATTAAAATAATAAAGTGAAGTGATGGGTGTACTATAAGTCAAAGAATATGCAAAATAATTTTTTTAAATAATAAAGTTAATGGAGAACTCCCTAAAATAAGAAAAGTGGTTTCAGAGATTTTAGAAGGTAAATAATAAAGTGAAGTGATGAGTGTATTATAAGTCAAAGTGGATACAAAAGAAATTATTTAAATAATAAATTTAATGGAGAAATTACTAAGTGGACAAGTAGTTAGAAGTTGGTTAACCCTAAAATAAGGAAAGTGGGTTAAGATGGTTAAAAGGTAACCCCTTGAGGAAGCTACATGAAAGTATAAACAAGAGGCAAGGATCTCTCATTTTAATCACACTTGAATATCATTGAATATCTATTTTTGTGAAAGGTTATTTGGGAAAGTATTATTGATAGAGAAAATTTCCAACAGAAAAAGTGTGGCAGGAAAAGTGCGGCAGAAAACTGGGACAAGAAAAGTACCACAGAAAAAGTGCGACAAAAAAATCGAGGTAGAAAAAGTGCAACAGAAAAATTACGGCAGAAAAATCATAGCAAAAAAAGTGTGGCAAAAAAATCGCAGCAGAAAAATTGCGGCAAATAAAGTGCGGCAAAAAAATCGCGGCAGTAACATGGTTGGGGTCTATTTATGAGAGATATGGCACATCTTGTTTGAGGTATGTTTCATGAGCTAGGGTTTATCTCTTGAGATGGTATTGGATGTTCAATATTGCTGAATATATCAGATTTGTTGAGGGATACAGTTGGTATTTTGTTGTTGGTATTTGGCATATGGGTATTGGTCTTTCGGTTTTGATGTGTTGCTAAAGTTGTTGGTTTAGCTTGAGGCTACATAACAGTGAGGTTGTGGCACATGGTTTGATGTAAGGGCTTATGGTATTTAGTTTATGGATAGAGTGATGATTTTTTTATGGTTATATTTGTGTATGTCTTTGGTATATGGTTGAGATACATGTTGGGTACATTATTGAGACAAGTAGTTGATGAGTTGGCACATACATGAAGTGTATAGTTGATGATGTTGGTACATATTGATGAGTCATAGTTGATGTGAAGTTGATGCATGGTACACGTTGGTTCAGGTTATTGGTACAAGTTGTTTGGTGTAGGTTGATTGGTACAGGTTGTTACAGGTTATTGGTACATGTTGATAGTGACAGGTTGACAGTGGTAGTGGTTGATTCAGTGACAGTGATAGGTTGTCTACATTTGGCATTTATATATCAGGGTGGTTGGATGGGGAAATGATAGGTGGTTGTAGCCACCTTCTAGTTGTAGCCAGAGAACATAGGGGGTTGTAGCCTCCTTCTAGTTGTAGCCAGAGAATTGGGGAGTTGGAGCTTCCCTTAGGTAGTATCCTGAGAAACTAGGGGCTTGGAGCCTCCTTCCAGTTGCAGCTAGAAAACAAAGGAAGTCAGTGCTTCCAATGAATGTAATTCTTCAAGACATATAAGAAAAAACATTTCATGGTTTTCTCTTACTTTGGATTTCCACATAAAAACATTGGTGCACTGTGTATGTGTATGATTGCTCATGTGTTCATTGTTTATTTACTCTGCAATTATTGGATGATAATGCTACACTGATATAACACTTGCATTATATGGTTAAAAAGGATTTAATTGCTCTATTACTGATTCACCTCCCTCTCAGTAATCCAACATAATACATTGATGCATGTAGCTAGTCAAAACATTACTTTTGGAGAGGATATGTAACCTCCTATTGTCACTCCAGCTATGTCATAGAGTCCTTTGATTACAATAAAAACATTAAATAGACACTAAGTAAAAAAACTACACTAACAAAAGATATAGAGCGAAGGCACTCTAAGATTAATATAAACTTAAGAGCATAGTAGGGCCCTCATGATCCTCTTCACATAAGTAGTATGCAATGTATCCTAGATGCCTCAGGAGTTCTTGTTTTGATAGACGATCTGCCTCTTGGTTGTCTTTTTGATATACATGGCCAAAGGATATGTCCCTGAATAGTTTGATGAGATATGTTATTCTTTCTTTCCAACTCTCCAAGGTAACCACCTGTAGCAAGCCTTTCCCTTTTAGCCAATCAATGACTATTCTTGAATCTTCAAGAACGTTGATCTCAAAAATAAATAGTCGAGAGGCTAGAGTTAATAACGCCCAAACCCCCAGAAGTTCAGGTCTGGTGCTTGTTTCAGCTCCACAATTTATCGTCCACTTATAAAAATCACACTCCCTAATCTTTGTCACACTGCCCGCTCCACTGTGATCATCGTTTTGTTGTGAAGCCCCATCAAACCATCCAATAATCTTTTGTTGAGTCATCACTCCTTTTGGTGCTCTCACAACTGGAGTATGAATATGTTTCTTGTTGGATTCCAGTGCAGCCAATGATAAATAGACCACCTTCTGATAGGAAGGAAGACCTGATTGAAAAATAACATAGTTCCTTTCTAACTAAATGTACCAGCAGATGTAAACAGGTAAAGTTGAGACTGAACAATTATGATCAAACCAATATTTCATACATTCCAAAACTGTGGAACCGCACCACCTAGTTGAGTAAGGGTACACCAGTGTTATTTTATTCCATATCCGAGAGGTGAAGGAACAATGAACAAATAGGTGATTAACCGACTCCTCAGAAATCCTGCAAAGTTGATAGATGTTTGGTCTTACATGACCTCTAAGTTGAAGATTGTCCCAAGTGAGGACTTTGTATTCTACACCCAACCAAAGAAATAATTTTAGCTTTAGTGGACATTCCCAATTCCACATCCTCTTCCTCCAACCTCCAGTTGTGTTCATCCATTGTTTAGTCATGATGGTGTTATAAATGTTCTTTGCAGTTATATGTCTTGAGGAATCACCACCCGTCCATATCAATACATCTAGTCGACTCCGCAGTTGTACCCTCGACTCTATCAGTGCCTTCCTGTACCCCTCCCATTTAATCACCAGAACTCCCGACAGTTCCAAATCTTCGTTGTCAATCCAAGTGGAGCAAATAGTGCCATAGCGCAATACTCGGTTGGCTTGATATAGATAATGGGCATTCTTGAGATTTAGTGCCTAAACCAAATCATCAGACAAGAACGTCTTTCTGCCCATCCCCAGTATCAAATCTTTACCAATAATGATAGAGTGTCCCAAGCTCGGGTTCCAAGAAATCCAGTGAAGCATAAGAGGAATAGATTTTTGGAGAGTTCTCCAGGTCTGTGAGCTCTATGGCACTAAACACTCAGCTAATCTCAACCATCTAGTAACAGACCCAAAGGGTAGGTACTTTTCTTTGATAACACGTTACCAAATGCCTCTATTCATTAGTACTCTCTAAAGGGTGTTGGTCGTCAGAGCTCGGTAAAAACTGAAGAGGTTTCTCAACCCCCAACCCCCAAACTTTTTTGGGCGCACTATATACTCCCATTTGCACAAATGATAGCTCTGTTTTTGTTTTCCCCAGTCCATGGGAAAGAGAAGACTAGTTGGTGGATCCTATTGAGCATCGATAAAGGAATATGTGCCATAGCTAACCAATAGACAGGTTGGCCTTCCAAAACAGCCTTGATCAGTACATAACATCCTTCGATAGTGAGCCACCGATTGCACCAATGGTTGATTCTCTTTTCAAATTTTGTAGTGAGCCACTGCCAATCATCTATATTATATCGATCCAGTTTTAAGAGATAACCCAAATACTTGAAACCTTCCGAGAGAGATACAAAGCTATACTCAAAAACTGACAAAAAATTTCCAGAGTGTCCTCCCCTACTCCAAAGTGGAGACAAGTCGACTTTTGGATATTTATCACAAGACCAGATGCTCCACAAAAGACCCCTAGAATTCTATGAATCTCATGCCATTCTGCTAAAGATGCTTTTGACATAATGATTATATCATCCACAAAAAGATTTTGATTTGGTTGAATGAACTGAAGTGCAAAATGGCTTAGGAATTTTTATGAAATAAAATTAAATTTGGAAGAGTCATTATTACATATGTCAATTTATGCTTGCCTGGATTAACCATTTTATGGACCGAACTCCCTTCAAAGACATTTGTTATTAAATATATCCAACAATGTCGTCTAATGCAGGTACATTTTAACCTTGTACAAAATTTTACTACAAACATATTTGCAATAAAAAACTGAAAAGATACAATGGCAAATACACACAACATAGAGATTTTTCCCCTAGAAAACTAAACCGAGAAAACTAGCATATCATATATTCATTCATAGTGATACATTGTTTACAATACAATATACATATAGGAGTCAACGACATCCAAAGCCCTAACCCAATGACCTGGATTAGTCAACAGCCCTAATTCTTTAACTGGAAATAAAAAACCATCGACAAAAACCATGTGCCAAAAAACCTCCCAACAATGGACACAAAAATTGAGGTGACACAAAAAATGAGGAAAATGCGACATGTTTCTCAAGGAAAAAAATTATCGGAGGCGCGACCCCCCCTCAAACCCCTTTGTGCACCTGGTGCAACATAGAAGACACTAGAGATAGTTGTGTGAAGAATATAACACACACCCAACATTCTCCCACTTGTTGTTTTCTTTGCATACAGGGGGTTACAGGGTTACATAGTCAACAATCCATGGCAGCAATGCCCATGGATCCTCTACACCAAGAAAACTTCTCGGTGCTCACATATTTTGTTAATGAATCTACAACATTCTTCAAAGTTTCCACCTTCATTAGCAACACTTTATTTTCTTCAACCATGTCTCTCAGAAAGTGATATTGAATATCAATATGATTTGTATTTGAATGATAAGTCGGGTTCTTCACTAGAAAAATTGCACTCTGGCTATCACAATTTATCCTTACAGCTTGTTGCACCAACCCAATACCTTAACACAATCTTTGTAACCATATTGTTTCCTTATTTGCATGAGTTGTTGACATGTATTCAACTTCTGTAGTTGAAAGTGTCACTGCGGCCTATCTTTTGCTCATCCAACTGATTGCTCCTCCAAATAGGTTAAACACATACCCGTTTGTAGATCTCATATGATCCAAATCTCCAACCCAGTCTGCATCCACAAAGCCATGTATGTCCAACACTCTATCCAATCCTAGTCTTCCTTGGTAGCACAATCCATAGCTAGTGCTGTGCAAATACTTGAAAACCCTTTTTACTGTTTTCCAATGCTCCTTCCCTGGTTTTGCATATACCTACTCAAAACCCCCATTGCATGTAAAATGTCCGGTCTAGTACAAACCATTTCATACATCAAACTGCCAACTACACTCACATATGGAACACGAGACATGTCCTCCTCCTCTTCATGTGTCTTGGATCACTGATCTGCATATAACTTTACACCAACATGAATAGGGACCTTGATCGGTTTACATTCCTACATATTAAACCTCTGCAATATTGTCTCAACATATTTTCTTGTATTTAACTAGAGTTTCCTCTTTTTTTGATCTCTTTTAATTTCCATGCCCAAAATGAAATTTGAAGCACCGAGATCCTTCATGTCAAATTTAGAGGGCAACTGAGTTTTCACATCCTGGATAATCTTCTTGTTGTTTCCTATCAGCAACATGTCATCCACATACAAGACCAAATAAATCAAATGATCACCAATTAATTTAAAATACACACAATGATCCTATTTGTTTCTTGTGAAGCCAAGTCTCAGCATATAAGTATATAAGTATCAAATTTTTTATACCGCATCCTTGGTGATTGTTTTGAACCATACATGTTTTCAGTTTGCACACCAGCTCCTTCTTTCCCTTTACAACAAATCCTTCTGGATACTTCATATAGATTTATTCTTCCAGGTCCCCATGTAGGAATGTTGTCTTCACATCCATCTGTTCTACTTCAAAATCAAATGCAGCAGCAACAAATAACAAAAATAATATAGAAAGTTAACTTGGCAACAAGAGAAAAAATCTCACCAAAATCAATTCCCTCAACCTGGGAATAACCCTTTGCTACTAACCAAGCTTTGTATTTCTCCACTTTTCCTTCTGCATTCAGCTTATTTTAAAATACCCATTTGTTGTCAATGGCCTATCTTCTAGTCAGAAACTCCACTAGATCCTAGCCTCATTCTTATATAAGGCTATCATTTCTTCATCCATGGCCTTTTTCCAGAGCTTTTCATCTTCTGAATCCACTGCCTCCCTGATAGTTCTAGGATCATCATCAGTAATAGACAAAACAAAATTTGAATGGAAATTAGATGGAGTATACCTTTTCGGTAGCCTTCTTTCTCGAACCGATCTCCCCAATACTGGAGTATGAGGATCTTCTTCTTCTTATTCTTATTCTTTTGTAGAGTCGGATTCATCATCCTTTAAATCAAACTCTATTTTCTCTAGTTTTTCCTTACTTTGTAGGACTTCATGTTTAATAACATCCTTCATTTCTATAAATACCACATCTCGTCTATACAAAACCTTCTTATTTTATGAGTTCAAATGCTTATAACCTTTGAGACCATCTTTATACCCAATAAAGATACATGTTTCAACCTTCTTATCTATCTTACTCATGTTTTCCTTTGGAACATGAACATAGGCCTCATAGCCAAATACCTGGAGATGTGTGAGAGAAAGTTTCTTACCAGTCCATACCTCTTGTAGTGTCTTTTCACCCAGCGCTGATGAGGGTGATCTATTGACCAGGTAACATGCAATACCCACTATCTTTCCCCAAAATTCTCTCTCTAACCCGACACCACTGAGCATGCATCTTGCTTTTTTCATTAGCGTCATGTTCATCATTTCTGTTGAGGTGTCTATGGAGTAGTCTTTTGCCTTGCTATACTGCACTTCTTACAGAATTATTCAGATTCATTCCCGCAGAACTCTCTTCCATTATCTGTCCTCAACACCTTAATTATTTTCTATGTTTGATTCTCAACAAGAGCCTTAAACTCTTTAAACATGGAAAAGACTTCATATTTCTTCCTGAGAAAATATATCCAAGTATTCCTTGAGAAGTCATCTATAAATGAGATATAGTACACAGATTTTCCCAATGATGAAATCGACACAGGTTCGAACACATCACTATGAACTTGCTGTAAAATTCCTTCTACTCTCATTGCACCCGATTCTCCTTCCCATATACACAATGTTCACAGAAATCAAAATCAAAAGAGAAGTTAGACATACCTTCAACCATACATTTACCCTTCTATCCGACATGCCCCAGTCTTTGATGCCACAGTATAACCATTTCTCCAGAGACTCTAAGAGTTATTTCTTCTTCAACTCCAATATCAGCAACAATGAAACTATTACACCCATCACTAATAGTGCTTCCTTGCAGCTTATACAGAGTTCCAAACCAAACTCTCTTCAACAACACCATTGCTCCTCGAACCATCCAACAGGTTTCCTTTTCAAATATTGTTTTTACCCCTACATCGTCCATTTTGCTTATAGAAATTAAATTTATGGTCAATCCTGGGATGTATAGAACACTAGGTAGTGTTATAATTCTTCCATCTATGAGCCTCAACGTGACTTTTCATTGACCTATGATTCTGGTTGTCGAGTCATCACCTAGGAAAACATTACCTCCATCATACCTTTCATATTCATAGAACCACTCCCTATGGGGATTCAAATGAAAGGATGCACCTGAGTCAACCAACCATGCCTCTTGTTCTGCATGTGTGCTTGAAGAAGCCAAGTACACATCCCCTTCTTCTTCCTTTGAGATATTTTCTTCTATAAAAGGAAATTCTTCAGATCCCTTCTTTTTCTCAACTTTGGATCTACATTACTTCTTGTAGTGTCCTTCTTTTCCACATCTCCAGCATGCCTTTACAAATTTTCTAGGAGACTTAGATATCCCACTTGAGGGCTTAGATCTATTTCTTTCCTAGGAGCGTCCTCTTGCAAATAATGCATCTGTGCTCTGTCCCTCCATGTTCTTTCGTCTCATCTCCTCTGACAATAAGGATGAGACCACTTCATAAAACTTCAAGGAAGTTGTATTACTACCTATGGCCACAACCAGACTATCCCACGAGTCTGGTAAAGAGCACAATAAATTGATACACTTATCTTCATCTGAAATTTTAATCTCAACAAATACTAACTGACTTACCATAGTATTGAAAGCGTTCAAATGCTCTACCACCAAGTCTCCATCTCTCATCCTCAGGTTATACAGCTTCTTTCTCAAGAATAGTTTATTTACTAGGGACTTAGACTGATACAACTTCCCCAACTTATCCCATAAATCTTTGGTTGTAGCTTACTCTGACACATTCAGTAATACTTAATCTGAGAGAGACAGTCGGATTGTGTTCTTCGCCTTCTGATCCAACTTTTTCCAGTCATCTGCTAAAGTTCTTGTAGGTGCAATACCTGGATCCACTGTGATCCACTGATCTCTTTCCACCAACAGATCTTCCATCTTGAGCTTCCACATCTCAAAACTTTTTCCATTAAACTTCTTGATCTCCATTTTATAATTGCTCGCCATTTCTTTTCACCTAAAAAATCAATACCATAGATCCCCCACTGTAACAAGGCTTATCACGATCCCGAGCCAAACCCTTAAGGCGTTCCCCCTGAAGTCAACAAAGCTCTAATACCAAATGTAGATTTTAACCTTGTACAATATTTTATTGCAAACAGATTTTCAATAAAAGAATAGAAAATATACAATGGAAAATACACACATTACAGAGAGATTTTTCCCTTGAAAACCCAAACCAGGAAAACCAACATATTCTATATTCATTCATAGTGATACATTGTTTACAATACAATATACACAGAGGAGCCAGGGGCATCCAAAACCCTAGCCCAATGACCTGGATTAGTCAACAACCCTAATTCCTTAACTGGAAATAGAAAACCATCGGAAAAAATCATGTGCCAAAAAACCACCCAATAATGGACATGAAAATCAAGGCAACATAAAAAACGAGGCAAAAATGCAATACGTTTCCCGAGGAAAAAAAAATCTCAGGGACGTTTCCCCCAAACCCCCGCGCAAAAAGGTTTTCGCCCCCCTCAAACCCCTCTAACACAACGTAGTCAATAATATAACACATACCCAACAATGTTGTCTAACAAATATGTGTAGTTTCAATAAACATAGTTAATGGGAAAAGATCATCGTCCATGCGGAAAAAAAAGTTCTCACACCAATTTTGGTCCATGTCCCAAATATTTATAGATTAGCTTACTTTCAACAACCCATAGAAATGATGTTGACGTTGAGTTTGCAACAGCCTTTGCCAGTATTGTCTTTCCTGCTCCTGGCTCATCATACAAGCATCTTTGTCCATCTCCATTTCCTGGAGTTCTCCAGACTTCTGCATGTGCCCAATTATCATTCTAGCTACAGATTGCCAAAGTTGTTCAGCTATGTTCTGGCAAGTTATGTCAAATATCACATCCTTGTATCTTCTATGAATTCAATTGATGGTCGAGCATATTTTCAATAGCATGGAAGTACAGTGCGAAATCCAGTGGAGTTTCATTCAAAGCTAAGATTTGTCTGGCTTAGAACATGCAAGGGTTTCTGTATTATTCTCCACTGGTGGTATGGTCGAATCAGGCTTTGAAAATATTGTGAACAATGGAATCTCTGGTGAAAAGTGAAGCTACGATTACCACAGCTGACAATGCCAATGAAAGTGTCCATGTATACTGCCTACGAACCTTGGCCCGCTCATTAATATGTTTTTTTTACAGCATTTCGACCACTTGAAACATAGAAGGCCTGAAATTTGTGTGCGCAAAAGTGCAACCATTGTTGAAACACAATACTTCTTCTTTTGTCTATTCCTCCAAATACGATATCTAGTAGTTGATATTTTTGATAACATGCATGGCATACTCATGGGCTAGACAACCAATTGTGCCAGCAACCTGTGTAGAATGTGAGGTGTAAATTCTTCATGAAGATAAGAAAGAATGTGAGTGGTTACCATGCAGATTTTGATCTGCATTGTCCAATCCATATTCCATCCTCGAACAGTTCTTGCTAATGGTTGGCCATGACATAATGCTCATAAACGCGACTCCAAGAGATCTGGATCAATACATTCTCTTATATGTTTCTAAATTTTGATATCTTTAGGCCATTCCAACTGTGAGAAGAGGCGTCCTTCAATTTCACCAATGTTGTTACTCGATTTCCCGTCAATTGTACTGCTTTGATCCTGTTAAGAGAAAGGGCTTGTCATTTATAGATTCACTCATACCTGTTAGACCCAACTCGCCTATAAGCAAGAGAGAATCTGGATACAAATAACCCATCTCTAGAAGTCCAAATACTAAGTGAAACTTGGCGTTCTGATTGTGAAACGAATGTATGATCTCTATATCACCTCAAGATCTGATGTATTTCGCCCCACTGGTGGCTTAAATGTGTTGAACATTCTTTTCATGCTCAGAAAACTTAAGCCAAAACCTTTATTTCTTTATGTATGGAAAAGGCATGTGTATAGAACATCATATAGTGGCTTGAAAACATAAGGTAGACTAATCTACATTTAAAGATAAAGTCAAGATCCAAATTCTTTATTTTAGATGATAAAGTTGTAATGTGGAAAGGAACATGGTAAATATGGTAGTTTTGTAGTATGGAAAGATGTCTAAGTCATAAGTCATAGGTAAAACACTTATGAAGTAATGTCATATTTAAAATGGCATGAAATATATGTGGTGAAAGTGAATAATAGTATAAAATATGATAGCGCTAGGAGTGGAAAAGGAATCCTTTAAAGTTTGTAGTAGCGGATTTTAAGCAAAAGTGTGCGAAAAAATGTGTGAGCATTTCAAAATAAGGGGGAGCTTGGCAATGTTTTCCGACTAAAACTGTTGACCAAAATGGTGTCAACATATTGTTACTAGAGCTAGATTGTAATTGGAACAAGTTTTGTTATTTAATGCGTACATAATTGTCATTGACAAGGAATTTGTAGGCTAGCCTTGATATCTATAAAAATATTGATGTTGTTTGCAAACGCCATATGCATCTACTGAGAGTGTCAGAAATTATTACTAGAAAAAATTTCACACTATGGTTGTACAACAAATCGAGACTACATTTGTTTTTCTTTAAGATATTAATGTCCATTTGTATATTGCCCTACTTTTGTCCTGGCATGGAATGACCAATGTACTTTCTATTAATTTAAGCAAGTTGGTCTAACTGAATATATTTCTATTTCTACAGTATTTATGATAATGTCTCATAATAAACACTAATAATAATATTCTAATTGGCCTATATAAAACCAATTGCAATCAAACTTCAATAAGAAACACGATGTTTTATTGATGCATTAAATCATATATTTTTCTTATTGTGTGTTGTATTGTGTACATGTGTGTGCACAAGGTTCCAAAGGACAGGTTATTTGTTTGTTATATGTGCATACTTAGTGAATTGTAAAAGTTTCACTAAAATTTATATATGCAGAAATTGTCCACATGTTTCCAGCTTCAATTCAATGATTACAAATCTAGAAAAACTATACAAGTCTTCAATATGGTTTTCCCTATTTCTTTCTCAACACAACATTTATGTTTCTAAATCATTTTTTCCATGGGCTTCGTCCAATCATTTTCTTCTACTATTCTAATGCACTTTAAACGGTTTGAACTTTTAATAAGATAACCGCTATAGTTGATTATTTTTCCAAGTCATCTATTTCATGGCTTTGCAAAGAAAAAATTTAACACATTGTCCATCCTAGGATTTCAAAATAGACAATTTATATCATTATGCCCAACTTCAGTAACTTGTATGCAATGACCAATCGAAGAGAACTAAAAATAGCTAGCAACTATAATTAACTTTTATTGGTCTGCATTACCATGAATCCTAAATTTACATACACATGAAATCAATTAAAATGCAAGTTCCACTCTGTTGAGTGAATTGAAAATAGATGTCATTTTGCAACTATTTGAAGTGTTAGAAGTGTGGAAGTGCGGGGGTGTGCAACTGCACCGCAATGGGTTCTTTGAATTCTCCGCATAGTTGTTGAAAATAGAATAAGTCTCATTTGTGTGGGCATGTACCTATGCAGAATGTGGGAGCGTTGAAGATATAGTTGTACGAAATGTAGAAGTACATATGCGTGGATATGCGCATATGCATATGAATCAGTTATGGATTATGCACACAGACACTGAAAATAGACCTGATTCTTGCCTGTGTGAGAGACATCTATGTAGACTACAATAGTGTTGAAGATATGGTTGTGCACTATGCAAAGATATGTTCATAGAAAAATCCTACGTGCAACGTGAGAAATTGCAAAGTAAAAATGAATCTAATTTGGATATTTTCGAAAGAAAAACATTACCCTAGAGTGTGGAAGTGTGGAAGTGCAGAAGCATAAGTAATATGAATTCTACTAGAAAGAGTTGAAAACAGGGCACCGAAGTGAAAGAGAGATGAATCCTTTGAATTTTTCGTACAAGGATTTAAGATAGGTTGTTCCTTTGTAAGCCATACACGTGTGTGAAATGCGGAGGTGCAGAAGATGCACCTGTGCATAATCTCGACATATGGTAATAGAAAAAGGCTCAGCACAACTTGAGAAATCATTGTGTTGTTGTGTCGAAGATATAGTTGTGCGGAGTGTGACACATGCCGATGGAAAAATCCTCCGCACAATGTGGAAAATGACTAAGTAAAATACTTTCTAGCTAGGAAATTCTCTAAGATAAATACATTGCAGACATTGGCATGCTTTAAAGCTAGTTGCATCATACCCATTCACTAAAAATTGCTTTCCAAACGTGAATTACCTTTAGAATACAAGTAATTGTAGATAGACACATTGAACAGTCCAAGGAAACAAAATCTCCCTCGGCATGTGGAACGACGACCTAGTGTGTTCCACCTCATCCTCCCCTCATGTGAATTAACTCACTCCTCCTCCCGAGACGATGGGCATTTACTCCGCCAGTTGCTCCAGCACATCACTTGCATGGCCTCAGTATGCTTGCATTGAACATCCTCGACTTATGCCCCCCCCCCCCCNTGCCCCCCCCCCCCTGTCATTTCGTCTACCTCGACCACCTCTGGAATTCATCCTTACTTTGCATCCTCTCGATCCTCCACAGGCAGTGGCTCTCTCCCCTCTCTGTTCTCTACACGCTCATCCCTTCATAGATGCCTCCTCGTAAGCATGCCACCCCAACCTTGGGGATAAGTGCTCGTGGTGGGCATGTTTCCATGGCACCTTCCCCGTCTATCATGGCCAACCAGGATGGCTATGACCACTATGTTCCTAATTCACTTAGGAAACTGTTAGACAATTGGGAGGAGGAAATCTTGATCTCCCTCCCTACCCCCCTTCGTACCTCCAAACGTCACCGCATCTATTAGGTGGTGAAGAATCTTCTCTCACGCGCCCTCCTCAGCCTCCTGGGTCTCTTCGTTCAAATACCTCCCAACTCACCTAGCTCGCCCCACTCCCCCACCGCTCTCCCTTCTCTTTCTACTCCACCCTCCCATAGTGCCAGTCCTCCTCCTTCTACGTCCCACCCCAACACCTCAACTTCTCAGGTTAATTCCAGCAAGAAAGCAGCAGAGACTCCACTAAGAAATCAAAGTTCACTGGCGGATCCTTTCATCAAGAGTGCAACTTTCTCGTTCAAGGAACCAATCTCGGACAACTCCAACTATTTCAGCGACAGCGACAACGACTTTGGGGGTTGCCCCATTGTAGAATAGATTCCTTCAGACGACCCTCCAACCATGACTGGCACGCATAAGTGATTTCTAGGCTTGTGCTCTTTTTTTAGTTTCCTTAGTTTTGTTGAGTCTTGGTGTTATGATAGAAACCACACAGAAAATCTCTATAACTCTTTTTGTAAGACTAGTTTCCCCTCATCAGGCAGGAAAGATGGTCTTGTTTTTTCCATCCTAGTTTCCCAATCAAGGAAGGCCTCAGTTTTGATGATTTCATGCTTGTATTTTTACTGTATTTTCAATAGAATAGCTCCAGAATTTACAAAATATATATATATATGCAAAAGCATCACAATGAGAAGAAAGGAAGATTTTGTAATAATAGCTCATGTACCCGTTGCTCTAGTACAAAATTATGAATGCAAATCTTGTATAAAATTCTTCTATCAATCCACTATATTGCTAAAATTCCTTAGTCAAAATCCGTTTTACTTAGCCATTTTTCACATTGTGTGAATCCCCTTGCCATGACCATATCTCTACATTTTACATACCTATATCTTTCGCACATCCGCACTTTGCACCAGTATATCCCATGCACAACCACCACTTGTTCTAATTCTATTTTCAATCCCTATGCAAACAATTCATACCGTTGATTGTCCCACAATCCCTCACTTCAACACTTTTTCATTTGCAATGGTTTTGTGCCCAAGTTTTTGGCAAGCCACCTAATTTGCACAATAAGGGAGTGATTTATTACACGTTGATTTGCTCAAATTTTCAAAGAAATGGAGGTTATTTAGGACCGTTGTGAAGTAAATGTCACGCTTTCCTATTTCCTAGTTAATGGTTTCTATTTATCATTTCCCATATTTCATATCTAATTCAAGTGTGGAAAGGAAATTTTAGTAAATACGCCCCATGCACTTTGGCATAAAGCAATTCGACCTTTGTAATGTAGTATTCATAAGTTTCACATATATCTAGATCCATTGAAAAAAGAACAGGTATAACAGATAGAAAAAGAAACCAACAATTTTGTCCAAATAGCTTATGTACCACATCCTCTAGTAACAATATTGCTTCAACAAAAATTTGGAGAACATCAATGGGAAAACTCTTTTGCCAAATTTCAACAACATGACATGGACATCCATATCATCAAGATTGTTAGATGATGAAGACTTTGAATCAATAACTAGTATTGAAACTATAAATATCCCCATGAAGTGCACACATGCAGAATACATGGCTAGTTGAAGCCCTTGTATATAGCTTACGCAAAGCACTGTACAAATTGTCAATAATCACTACATAGAAAATTCCTTTTGATAAGGAAATTTCTAAAACACAACCGATTTCCACAAGAATTTTATATAGTATTTTCAAAAGCATGGTAGTTTGAATAAAGGAGATTTTTAGTTCTAGTAGCACATGTATGGGCTAGTCTAATACAAAATTCTCAATGCAACTCTGGTATAAAATTCTTCTGCCAATGCACTATTTTTCAAAAATTTCCTAATCAAAATCTTCTTTACTTGGCCATTTTTCACGTCGTACTCAATCTTTTGCAATCACCATATCCACACATTGTGCTCACCTATATTTTCCACACTTGTGCTCTTCGCACAGGTATATGGCCCGCATAGTCAGTATTTATAATTATCTTTTCAACCCTTGTGTGGATGATTAATGGCACTGATCCCCTCCTAGTCTTGCACTTTTTCACCTTTGCATTTGCAATTGTTTCGCATTGGGGATTCTGACAAGACACATAATTTGCACGATAACCGAGTCATTTATGGCACGTTGAGTTGCTCAAATTTGCAAAAAAACAGAGGCCATTTAGCACTTGTGCAAAGTAAATGTTGTGGTTTTCTATGAGCTTCCCAATGATTTCTATTAATCATTTCTTGTATTATGTAACTAACTAAGGTGTGGAAAGGAAATTTTAGTTAATATGCCTAATGCACTTGGCCTTAAAGCAATCGTACCTCTATAATGTACTATCCATAACTTTCATGTATATCAAAGTGCATTTAAAAAAACACATGTATAACATATAGAAAAAGAAAACAATGTTCTTATGTAGATAGCCTATGCAGCGCCCCCTCCAGTAACAATATTGCTTTAGTGACAATTTAGAGAAGGTTGATGGACAAACTTACTTGCTAAACTTAAATAATATGATATGGATATTGACTTCATAGAAACTGTCCAATGACAAGGACTGTAAATTGATTAATCGTATTGAAGTTGTATACATCCTCCATGCAAATGATGTACTAACTCAAGGTGAAACCATTTTCCAAAAAATCATCATCAAAAGGCTCTTTACTTAGCCATTTTCCACCTTGTGTTGAATATTTTTCTACTATGGTATCTCTGCACATGGCACACCCATATATTCTACAATTCATGTCGTCCACACATCTAATAGCTTTGAAGCGCGGATTTCGACAAGCCATGTAATTTACACTAAAACTAAATCTTTTATGACAAGTTGATTTGGTCCAACTTACGAAGAAAAGGAAACGATTAGGAATAATGCAAATTAAATGTCAGGTTGTTCTATGAGCTACTTAATGGTCTCTAATTATGATTATGTGTCTTTCAAGGATAGTTCATATGTGTGGAAAGGACATCCTAGTAAATATGTGTCATGGAGTTGGATTTAAAGCAATTGGATCTCAGTAATCTATTATTCATAGCATTCACCTATATCATGTCGATTAAAAAAGCAGTGGTATGGAAAATCGAATAAGAATCAATCCCTTTTGTGGTGATACTATCAATTCACTAGCCAAAGAGGACAAGAAATTCCACTGGTCTACCTCATATAAATGGTTCTTGAACAAGAGTCTAGAAGAAAAGCATAACGACAAACTTTGGACCACAGGGCTTGTCAATCTTAGTTATGTACCTAAATTTTTTTACTTTAAGGAACTAGTATCCTGGTGTGCTCGAGGGTTTGATTCCAGGACAAGAATGACTAAAGTCATAGCAAAATAAAATAATCCAGTTGTGCTTACTCCCAAGTTGTTCAATAAAATGATTTGTCTTCCTTCTACAAATAACCCTCTTAAGGTTTTTGAAGCAGATGCATTCCTAGCCTCTCAAGTAGGAGATTCCAATATATTGAGATAATTTTTGCTATCGTCTGCAAACATGATGATAGACCTTTCAACAATTGATATAACTTTTCTACAAGATCCATACCGGGATTTTTCATGGTTGTTCACGCATGTAGATGGGTGGTAGTTGACTTCACACATACCCAGGTCAACACTATATGCATTGTACTTTTCCTTTCGGAAGGATGCCATGCTTGATTGGGCAGAGGTGATATCTGATGAACTTTGTTTTCAGTTGAACAACTACTTAAAACACTGAAAGATTTTTTATGATCGCATATCTGGTGTTTGCAGTTGTCTATTGCAATGCCTTTGATAGTATCCCTATTAAACTGAGTGTAAATGTACAGAATGAACCAATTCAATTATGGAACCTAGTGTTATGAAAACATAAAGAACGATTCAATTTTTACATTGTTCAAGATCATTTTATTAGACAGTTCAGACACATGTTGGTTGGGGTAGAGCCCAAGAGAATAACTCAGGAAGCTGAGGAATTTCTCAACAGAAATGGAATTTTCATTCACAAACAAAACCATGCATACATTCGGTTGTACGATTATCAATAAAATCCCCTTCTACTTGCTATGTTTGTTTGTAATAGATATTTTGTCACAAAAATGTGTCGACGGTATAAAGCCTTGTGCATTTTATTTGACAAAAAAATAAAAAAACTTCATTGTGTTTCTGTTTCGAGTTGGTAACACAATGGTCAAGAATCTGACGCATATGAAAGAAGTCTCAGAAACACTCAGTGCATTTAATCTAAAATAAGCACAACCTCTAGGCATTTTTGACCATGAGGGTCTATTTTTGCGACACTTACAATCCATAAGATACAGTAATCTATTCACAAGATTTGATGAGAAAATTGGTGAAAATCCATCACAAAAAAGGACAACAATGGATGCAGTGATGAATTGCCGACAAAAATAAGTTCAAACACAAAAAGGAAAAGCAAAGCAAGGAAAAGTGGGAAAAGAACTACTAATGTCCAGTCTTCCTCTAATCCCTGACCACGTAAGAGCTCCTCCTCTAGGAAAAGAACACAATAGAAAAATCTAAACGGAGAAGAGAGTAATGAAGGGTTTGTTGGAGATGATGGCAGAGAGAAACCATGCCATGTCAATATTGAACGCACACATACAGTCTCACAGCAAAAAAGGAAACGAAGCCCAAATATAGAGAATTTGCAAGATCTAAGAAATCCATGAGATGTTGATGATATGCATATAGATAGTATAGAGCTACCCGACTGGGTAGCCCAGAGAATTGCAGAAATCCAGGAGATTACACAAGACCTTGCAAGAGAAGAAACAATTGTGTTTGAGCAACAGTCATTGACACTGCACAATACTCAATACAACAAGCACAAAAGGAAATTGCGCATGGAAAAGGTCAATGTCAAAAACAGAAAGGTAGTTCACAAATCAAGGGAAGTGGTCGATGTCTCAAGAGTTTGACCATATACCCTCGTGAAACTACATCGTTCCACAGGAGATGCTCTTTTCAATTCAATTTCATACCAATAATTGCATACCATTAGATTGAAGAAGAGAATAAGTGAGCTTGAGGAGGCACTGACTCTCAATCCATTGTTTGCACAACCATTGGCCACACTCTCGTTGGAATAGAGTCCTCCAATTACTTCAGCAACCTCAAATCCAATTAGAAAAGTGCTTCAATTGTTGAATGGATTCAGAGGCTATGCTATTAAAAACATTAACAGAAAACTCGAGATAATCATACGTGCATGGGAGGTCAGTACAAGACTACGTAATCTTTCACAAAATATTACAAATTTTACTTAATATTTGCAAAGAGATTTGCAACATGATGAAGCCTACTGTAAAAACAATCTAAATACTTTCATCACACAAGTCACTACTATGACTGACCATCAAAGAAATCAACAGGGACTTCCCTCAAACAGAAGAATAAAACAAATAAAGGAAGGTTGGTAAGCACAAGTAAATATGTTTCAAGATGTAACTGATGCTTGCGAAAAAATCAATGAAAGGAGAGGAGATGTTATTTTTAAAAAAATTGTTGTTGTTAAAGAACTGCAGGGTCCAGAAATTTTTCAGGAATTCAACCATAATCACTAAAGAATAACTTGATAGTCACTTGGACAAAATGAAGACCTCATTGGCTAACGACTTCGATAGTCTTGGGGAATTTCCTGATGAAGAACTGATGGGCTTGTTACATTTGTTAATGACAACGAAGATGACTTCTCAGTCATCAACCAAGTCCAAATGGAATGCAAAGAAGTGGAGGAGGATATTTTCGTGCTTCGAGTTAAGCAAGAAATCGCCATCCCACCAAAAAACAGACTATATTGATCACTGGGTCAAGAACATCTTGGAACAGAATGTTAACCCAGAATAACCACCAGATACAGTTCAACAGAAGTCCAAAGCAACAACTCTTATAAAGGCAGATACATACCAACAACAGGAAAACCAAAGGAATGGAACATTTCCTTCCTGTAAGCACTCAATCAACCATTACATATGTTTTTTCTCTTCTTTTCTTTGCTCACTTGGACCTCATAATTACTTGTTCTATGTTTTGTCAAAACCTAACACTCATTTCTAACTATCTTTCTTTCTTTGTTCTAGGTCTTTCTTCTCTTTTATGATCCACGGGAGCCCCAATCCATGTCCGTTTGAACAAACACATTTACTTTTTACAGACATTATTTACAAGACAATTGCATATTTTTTAAGCTTACCCAAGAACTATTTTGGCATTTACAAAAAATATTGAAAAGACAGTTTTATATTTTTTTGACCTTGCCAAGGAACTATTTTGGCATACATGGCAAGAGATTTTCTAGACTTTGAGTTTCAAACAGAATTTTCAAGTATGTGTTTACTCATTATGATTTTTCAATGAAATGTCATGTTTTGTGCATATGTAGCCATTGACTTACATTCTGTGAAATGATATTTTGACCTTTATGCTATGATTTATAAATTTTGTATCATATTGTGAAAACTCAATAGAAGAGTGTTTGGTTCTTTATGAGGCCTTAAATGATATTTTGACCTTTATGCTATGATTTGTAAATTTTGTATCATATTGTGAAAACTTAAAAGAAGAGTGTTTGGTTCTTTCTTAGGCCTTTCTTTCCTTGTGAATATTTACTTAAAAAACCTACTCAATTGTCAAGTTTTGTTTTAATTCTGAGTATGATGAGAATTTATCCTGCTCCATTTAATTGTTTTAAAAAATGCAGTAGGATTTATCTTGCTCAACATTTTTTCATGATTGGATGAACATTATCAATACTCATTGAACATTGTCCAATAGATCAACCCTTTCCCTATACATTGTCTTCTTTTCCATTATTTCCATTTACAAAAGAACTTTTCCTTTTAAGTTTTAAGTTTCAGAATTCCTCTACTTTTCCATTGTCTTTAATCTCTTCAACCCTATGCAGATGGTCTTCTTTGATATTTTGTTAAAGAAGCAAGCATACCAAAAACCAGTTTATGATATCCTATTCTCAATTTCAACATTGTGTAGAAGGACCATTTGTTGTGCGGGGAACTCTACCCTATTTACTTTCTGCAAAACATAACATGCACACATTTTTCATTGTTTCCCACACCAGATGGTTTTACTTTGATATTGAATTTTTAAATCAATTATTTCTTAGAAAAAAATAAATTAATTCTAATAAAATTTGAAATTTCAAAAATATTATATATTATTAATGTTTCATATTAATATTGTCAAAAATATTATATATTACTAATTCTTATTTTATATAGAATATACTAACTTATTTCTACATAGCTATATGCTAAATGCTATGTATTCTATACATTAGTATACCTGCCTAGCCATGGTAAACTGTGAAGTTTTCTAAACTATGACATTACAACTTGATTTTATATATTTTTTTGAATTATTTAAAATTATTTATCTTACATCTTATTGGTTGTTGATTTCGACCTCTTATTGCAGAGTTGGAGTGGAGGCAAATGTCTCAAAAGACAGCTTTTCTATTTTTATTATACCTGCATAGCTGCAGATATACGCTGCCATGCGACTCTAGTTTTATATAGAATATACTAACTTATTTCTAGATAGCTATATGCTAAATGTGATGTCTTGTGGGGAAAACTTTAATCCATTTGTTTTTCGAAGATCCTATCCTGCACACAGTAATCCAAACATTTACGTGATGTATCATTTCTTACCCAAACTTTTGTAATTTTGTTGCTTGAATTTCTCATTGGTTAATATTATTGTGATATGAATATTTTACCATGGTTAAAAAAAAATCAAAATAATAATTGGTCTAACACTGCAGCGGAATTAATTATCACTGTAGCAGAATTAATTATCAGCACTGCAGTCGACATTGCACAGGATCTGACCACCTTGCATCTCGAGGCCTGCAGCTACAAATCCAAATCATGCTGTTCAAAATTGATGTTCAAAATCCCATACGTTTATGTAGAGGTTGATTTTTATCATTGCTGATGTTCAAAATTCTATACGTTCATGTAGAGGAAAGGTTTAATTAATTTTTATCATTACAAACCATTGAAAAATAATATATAATTTAACATGATTATTTTAAATTACATATTTAATTTATTATTATCAATTAAATTATAATTGTTTTTCTCAATTTTTTATCATGTAAAATTTGAATAATTATATATATCTTAACTTGAAATATATACATTTTGAGTGGGCTTAATGGTTAAGAACTGTGTTTCCTTTTAAGAGGTCACAAGTTCAAATCCAAAGGGGGTAGGGTATGTATACCTCTGTAGACTTTGTAGACTTTACCAGTCAAATGCAATAGTCTAAACAAGCTGAATCCATTTATGCATTCAGAAATACAATTTAAACAACAAAATATAGCGATTTTGTCCAAATTTACATAACTTACCAAAAATAAAACATTTACCCAAAACCTTATAAAATTATTGTTTTTTTAATCTATATTGACTTTAGACATGGAGTAGCAGCTTAGTTGCTATAATTCTTGTTTGAGTATCTCCTAAAAAACAGGTCCGAAACATTTGAATTATGATTAGTTCACACGTGCGATATCATGATAAAGTTGCTCCTAACAATTAGTTAATAGAAAGTCAATAATATATACTTCTATTCTTATTAAAATATTTAAAATAATCATAGCTCTTCTATTACATGTAGCCTAGTACTATAAGAACATTTTTAGACAAACTTTAAGCCCATCTATTATTTATCATCAATTGTTATTTAAAAAAATTATTTAGATATTAATTCATTTCAAAGGAATTTACTTTGTTCAAATTGTATAATTTTCATATTTTTTTTTTTATCGATAAGTATAGTTAATATGATAAGTATAGTGAATATGTTGTTTTAGATTTTTGGAAGTAAATTGTGTAAGTAGTTTTTGAAACATCCAATGTTTCGAGTAGACACTACACTTATTATTAGGGATTTTTAAAGTAATGAAATTTGAAAAGAGTGTTGAGAGAAGGGCTTGTAAAGGCTAAAAATAAGAACGTTGCGGGAAAATGTTGTAATACCCCTAGCTCAAACCCCAGTTGTAAATGTACATATACTTATAGGCTGGTGAGCTAGAATACTTTGGGGTCATGGTGTCTTTGTATATATGGTGCATGTGTGGTTATTAGGCTAAAGAGTTGGTGTGTTATTAGGTTGGAGAGTCTGGATGCTAAAAGGTCAATGAGCCTAACTTTGTAAAACGTAATCACACTCGGATATTACTAAAAATACATCATTGTACCAGACAAAAGAGATGGGGGGGTAGAACTCCACTAAAAGAGAAAAGAGGCTAATTGTCTAGGAAGAGGGGCTAAGCCAAAGAGGGCTTAAGCCTGAAGGAATATTATATTAATATTACTAAAGTCTGAGTTAAAGATATAATTGTATCCTAAGTTCCAAAAGTAGGTTAACGTACCCAAGTGGAGGTCAAGGTAGTTCCCAACATGACAAGTGTCAAGTTGGGAACCTGCATATAAAAAGTGGGAACCTAGCACATTTTCTATCACTTTTACCATCATTCCCTCATCCATTATGTCCATACGCTCTCTCTGCCATCCATAGTCGTACATGTACTTTTGAGCCTTTGTAGTTGCTTGTTATCAATGACTCCACGGATATCTAAGCTGAAGAAGCGAGTTGTTGAGCCTGTGTGCTTGTTGAAGAAGAGGGTTGTCAGGCCTGTGGGAATTCTCTTCGGGTGAGAGAACTACTTGGAAATTGTTTCATTGTGTGCTAGGCAATACTTTTTGCCTGGCATGTTATTGAAGCCCCAAAAGGGAAGTGGGGAAGCCGAAGGATTGTTGAGCGAAGAAGGGGCATACTTCCTGGGGTGGGACAGGCTTAGGGGAACGAGAGGATGTAGGCTAGTTACAACAGTTGGCACCTTGACCAGAGTGTCATTGTGTTGGATAAACCTTAGTCTGACTTAGGAAGCCTTCCCTGGTGGAGTTTATAGCCCCAACTTGGGGGTGACCTCTTGTTAAAGAGTTTATGAGAAGTAGAGTCTATGGTTGGGAGGTACGTTTGAGGTTTGCACATAGTTGATAATTTATGATGTAAAGATTAAATTGATGATACTAAGAATATAAAAGATGATTAATTAATTAATAATTAAATAAAAAATAAATAGTTAAGTAATTAAACATAAAAGATGATTAATTAATTAATAATTAAATAAATAAATAAATAGTTAAGTAATTAAAGGTTACCATGGTGATGAAATTAAAATGAAAAGAAGTCAATACTTAGAAATAACTTAAAAAAAAATGTAACCATAGGTTAAATAAAAGTAAGGTATTAAGTGTGTGGGGTTAAAAAAGTTTTATATTAGAGAATTGAGGATTTTATATAAGATGATAAAGGAGATAAAGGTAGATATGGAGAAGGGAAAGGGGAAGCTTGAGAATGGAGAAACAAATTAGTTTTGATGTGTGAGGCGATGAATGATAGGCTTCCAAGATTGGTTGAGTTTATACCCGTCTTCATGGTTAAAATTGTTTTGATGTTTTTCAATTTCTAGAGCCTCACAAATTACGTAGGATGAGTAATAGGGTGTTGAGGCCAGGATTATGGTTTGGTCAAAACATATTAAATGTTTAGATTTAAAAGAGTGTTCAGCAAAACTGATTTTGAGATGTAATTATGGGTTGTGTTAGCAATGTGCCCTTTCAGAGGGGCTTTGAAGGATCTATTAGTTTGGTCAATGTATGATTTTCTACATGAGCAAGGAATTTGGTAAACTCTTGGGCCAAGCATTGGGTATGATTTATCCTTAACAGATATGAATGATTGTTTGAGGGTTTTGAAATGATTGAAGATGGTTTTGATATTCTTCTTAGTGAGAATTTTGGATATGTGATCAGTAGTGTCTTGGATGTAGGGAAGAGAAATGAGAGTTAAGGATGGGGAAGAGGAAGAGTTTCCGATTTAGGATTGCAAGCTAAGCAAAATGCTTTGTTAATTTGAGGATTGGTGTAGGATACAAGAGCCTTCGTTAGGTGGGTTTTTTTTCCTTTTCAAGGAATTGGGGGTTAGAGATCTTAATGGCTCAAGTATCAAGAGTTTTAAGGACAGTAGATTTTTAAGTGGGATAATGATGGGATTGGGCATGAAGGTATATGTTAGTGAGTCTTTTTTCAATAAACCTAGTGGGTAAGGGAGCCATTAGGGAGGTAAGAGATAAGAACATCCAAAAAGGGAAGGATATTGTCATTTTTCTATTTCCATAGTGAATTGGATATGAGGAGAGATGTTATTTAAATGATTGAAGAAAGAAGTTAGTATGGTAAGGCCATGAAACCATACAACTAATGTTGTCAACAAATCTAAACCAACATTTAGGTTTATTAGATATTTTATAATTAATTGTTTTCTTTAATTTTTTTTAGAATGTTTAAAATACATTTTTTTTTTTTTGAATTTAAACTTTAATTAATTATGAAAAGTGTAATGTATATTTGTTTAAATCAAGCATTTCCTTCCTCTAAATTTTAATTTTACGTTGGTTTTTTTTTTAAATTCAGTTATATATAATTGATATAGGTATAGTTTTATATAGAATTCAAATATGTGCAAAAACGTAATAGTAACCAAAATCATCCATTGATTGGTTTCCTTTCTCCATTTTTTTAAGTTGTTTTAATAATGCTAAAAATATGACAGGCAATCACGTTTTCTAAAGTTGTTTTAATAATGCTAAAAATATGGCAGGAAATCACATTTTTTAAGATTTTTTTGTCTCGACTTTTCGTTTTTAACATTCCCTACACACCAAAATAAATCAAATTATTTTTGTGTTGTTGGGTGTAGGCATATTTTGAGAAAGACTTATTTTTGGGAGGAAAGACCTAATTTTGGGAGCACGCGCAACAACTGGCAAGAAAGCAACATGTGGAAAAAGAAGGAAAAGAAGCATGCAAGAGGAAAAGTCATGTGGGAGGAGGCAGACAAGCCTAACCATATTAGGGTTAGGGTTTTTTATCAATATTGTAATGGCTACAAGCCTGAAAAAGAGTATAAATAAGAACCTAGGAGGTCTAGGTCATGAGTTAGTCAGTTAGTCAGTTCGATACTTTTAAGAAATTGAGAGACTGTAAATTGCAATAAGGTGGTAGAAGAGTCAAGGTAGATTTTGAGGGTTAGATCACAGGCTGAGGAGCCTGGTGTGGTCTAGTCCTCCTCACAAAGGTTTTGTAACCTCATCAAGATTGTATGATTGAATATGTAATGCATGCAGCGCTAGATTTTGCAGCAGACTAAATAAAAGAGCAGAGAGGCCAAATATTTATGGACGTATCCCAAGAGGGGGTGAACCATGGTAAAACTTGTGTTATATTTTATGTTTATTGAATGCTTACTTCCTTTTAATGGTTATCTTATGAATGAATGATTAACTAGATGTATTAGGATACATGCATGAGCCTAAAGATGAATGAATGCTAGAAAGACCCGAATGAATAACAAGATTAATACATGAAGAATATAGAATACAACCCCAGATCCCCGCTCATTCCTAGACTGTGAGAAATTGAGCATTGCAGTCACCCACAAAGCTATCTCGAGTGAGACTGTGTTGTGTGCACTGCTTGCAGCATTGCCTTCTATTTTACTAGGAGGTCCGATAGTTTTAGAGGGTTTTGTTGGAAACTTGTTTAGATCTGAACCTGGGTCAATCCAAGAAGTAGTAGGGAGATCTAACCAAACCAAAAAATGGTTATGTTGTCGGTTGGAACAACATAGGATTGAGTGAATGGGATCTGTGGAAGAAACACGCAAAGAATGAAAGTATAGAAGGGAATGTTCAGACCATGGAATCCAACGAAGGCAGAGATCAAAAAATGGTTGAAAACATAGGAACTTGAGTTTGCACAGAAGGATAATAGAAACCCTAAGTTAACATCGCACAAATATCTGGACAAATATGTGTTTAGTGACTTAAATGAGGTATTTTTTTGTGATTTCTCACATTTGTTGCAAGAGTGGTAATTAAGTTTAAAAGACAGCCACCCAACAAATCGAATCAGACAGTTGGAGTGGAATCATGTGGAGATCATGCAGTTATAGCAAGTTAACAACAAATTTACGCACGCAATAGATTTCTGGTTAGACAGTATTGTTTCAGTGTTTATCACCGAATTTGCAGTAGAGACCGTGAAGTCTTACAACGCAGTAGAGCATGATTTTCTAAAAGGACCCAGAGGTAGGTATATCAAATCGTTGTATAGTTCAATCAAGATTTTATTGTATAACAACGGTGTGATGACCATGGAATCAGACAACTAAACTTCCTTATGCACATGGGGGAAGGGGGGAAGCACTGACAGGGGTCTGAGAAATGGAGGAAGAGATGGATAAGGGAAAGAAGGAGGCCATGGACCCAATCATGATGGAGGAAGACCAGATAAAGCAGATAATGGAAAAAGTTGGAAAGACACGCAGTGGAGTAACCTACCAATATAAAATGAATAACAAAAAGAGAGCCATAGCTAATAGAGAGGGCTTGGCTAACGATGAAGAAGAGGTAGAGGATCTTCGAGATGTGGAGCAAATTGAGGAAATCATGCGTGCAACATATGAAAGGAAAACAGGGGGTACAAGGGCAGGAACAAAAGGAAGAACTCCAATCCAGATCATCGTTAGTGTGGAACCTACAACCCCATATGCGACTAACACACCATAGAGAACACCAACATTTAGAAAACTGAATTTTAGTGAAACAAAGATATGAGGAAATGAATCCAAACAAGGAGCAGCAACTGGAGGAGCCAGTTCAGGAAGTAACATTAAAAATATACACTACACGGAGGTAGTATTTCAACACAATTTAAAATGGGAGGTAGTATTTCCCACAATCAGGTTACCAGAATTTCAAGGAGAGGCATCAGAGGACCCTGAAAAGCACTTATTCATTTGTGAGAAGATCTGGGAAGAAAATCAGATCACAGATGAGGATACAAAACACGCACTGTTATTTTTCACGCTAAGAGACCGCGCATTGGATTGGTACATGAGCCTAGATGTAAAAATCCCACCAAAAGTAACAAGGACTATTACAGAAGTGAAAAAACTATTGATAAACGAATTTCAGAATCCTAGCTCAGAGGATTGGTATATGAATGAAATGATTGAAATCAGGAAAAAACCAGGTGAGTCGATTTGGGAGATTGATCAGAGATTTAAGCGTCTAAAAGGTAAGTTGCAATATGCAATGGATGACATGCAACATAGGCATCTATTTGTGAACTCATTGTTACCACATTTGAAATACCCATTAAGACAACAAAAGTTTCAAACTCAAGCAGAGGCTCTATAGGAAGCCTTACAACTGGAAGAGAACCAGTATCAAAAGACAGATCAAGCAATAGAGGAGTTGAAAGAGGATTTAAAGAATCTAACATTTCAACTTAACCAGAATAAAGGAAAAGAGAAAAGAGAAGTTGTTTGGTGTACCACATGCAGGACAGAAGGACACCACAAGAACGAATGTCCAACCTTCGTGCAATACATGGAAACAGGAGTACAAAATCCTTTGCTAATAGGAGGACCATGTTGTGGAATTTTTAAAACACATGGACATTATTCATATCATTTTCCAATGATGCAGAAGTATAAGATAGTACCCAAAAGCCCATATTGCAATTTTTGCAAGTTAGTGGGTCATGATGATAAAGATTGTAGGACAATGGAGTTGATGAGAGAGAAATTCAGATACTTATAGGGTGCAAGAAGAAATGATGACAGGACAAGTTGCACCTCAGTTCAACCCGGTGCCACCACCATACAATAATGCGTAGCAAAAATATAAAAATGCACAGCCACAATACAAAAATGCACAGCCATAGTGTAACCTCACGTTGTATAATTAGGTACCTCAGTACAATGCACCGCGAGGAGATTGAGGTGGATACATAGGTGGAGGATTTGGACGAGGCAAAGGACCAGTAGTGTGCCACAACTTCCAACAACCATGGAATTATTCAAGGGAGTGTCCACTTCCACCGGCGACATGTATGTACTGTCGCGCAGCAGACCATGATACAGAAGATTGTCTGACACTATTGGGGAAGATCCAAGAAAAAAGGAACCAGAACAACCAGAATGTCCAGTGGATCTCTGCAGAAGCCGAGGAGGATGGGAGAAACATCAATATAGTCACTCTAAGAGGATCTAAGATAGGATCAGACGCGGTAAAACAAGATCCAACGCAACACCAGTGGGTTAAAAAGAATACGGAACCGCATAAGCAGTTTGATGCAAGAAAAGAAAAGGAAACATTCAAGGAGTCTAGACAGGAGTTTCTCAAGAAAAATTTTGTTTCTACATCATCCGTGCAGCAAACTCAGAACTCACCAATGTACGAAATGCCCTCCTCAATGGACCACACTAGTGAAGCACAACCGTTAGAGAAAGTAAGTAACATAAAAAAAAATTGCAATCCTGTGTTAAGTTATTGAAGGATCCATCATCTGTAAAGACCTTACAAAATATGCTAGAAAGATGTAACACATAGGCAAAAGGAAAGTTAGAACAAAAAATAGTCAATCATCTCCATTCAAGAAGAAGGACAAGCAAAGAATTCAGACTGAATGCCAACATTGGGGATTTTAGTATGGGTGATATCATACTGGATTTAGGATCTCAAGTAAATGTTTTACCTAAGAATACATGGAAGTGTATAGGAGAACCCACACTAGGATATTCATATGTCCAGCTGAAACTAACAAATCAAGACAGAGTATTACCAATTGGAAGGCTTAAAGGTGTGAGAGTAGATTTGGATGGAGTGCGCACTATGGAAAATTTTGAAGTAATAGAGATAGTAGATGGCACAACACATTATCGAACATTGCTTGGATTGGATTAGGAATTTTATAACCAGGCCATAATCAACCTAAAGATAAGAAAAATGAAATTTGAATCAGGTGAATATAGAGTTATTGCACCATTAGATCCTTCAGAAGGAGAAAGGTTTGTAGAACCCACTTGTTTGGATCTGGAAGAAATAAACCAGTTGTACAGAACCATCGCGCGAGAAGAAGGTTATGTTAACCCAACTGCAGATGGGGTACTCAGCTGGAGAAGTATTACATCATGTTATTTTAACTCGGACACAGGTTTGGAGAATTGGCAATAGATATTACATGAAGTTTCCACAAGGAGATGCGCAAGAATAGATTGTGCAGTAAGATGAGTTGGCATAGAGATAAGAGAACCTCCTAGTTTTCATGGGTTAAATGACTTAGAGGAATTTTTGACAAAATATGAAGAGGAAGTATTATAAAATCAGAGGCTCTTAGACCTAGATATCACACTCAAGGCCCACACCTACAAGATGGTGGGGTGCGCACAAAAAAACCATTCAGGACTGGTACCAATGTAAACGATTATTGCGCATTAGATTTGGTGCAGAGCAGGGAAGCAATAAAATGTATAGGTATGATGGACAAGGAAAACCAGTTGAACACTTAGATAAGTGAAGAACACAGTGGAGGATGACACCACCAGAGGAATTGCCTCATCACTTTATCCATACCTTGGAAAGAATTCTAGGGAACTAGTATATAGACCAATATATGCGCAGAGGTACTACAGAATGGACAACATTACAACAGAACTTTGTAGTAACCTTCTCATTTAAGAATGAGAACACCAACATGGATTCATCACTAAATCTGATATAGGGAATGATATTTACTAATGAACCAGAGGTTGAAATCATGACAAAATATCAACAACAAAACATACATACAGTCAAAGAGTTACTTTCATGCTATCATGTTGAAAAGGAAGCGCCAGATGAAGATGATCCATGCAAAATTCAGATTACATAGATTGAGGGAGAAAGAGAGGTGGAAGGTCCATCTCTGGAGTCAGAAGTATTTGTTGCACCAATCAAAGTTAACAAAGTCAACATTGGGAAGAATGACAATCCTAAAATGGAAAGTATTGGAGACTATTGGGATGAACAAACAGTAGAAAGAATAAATGAGTTACTACGTGAATACAGTGACATGTTCCCAACGAACTTTATAGAGATTAAAGGCATAGCAGGGGAGCTAGGAGAGATAAAGATACCTCTCAAACCTGAGGCAAGACCTATCAGGAAAAGACCCTACAAACTGAATCCAGTATATAAGCAGAAATTGACTGAATGTTGGAAGTTGGTATCATAGAACCAGTAGAGGAATCTAAATGGATAAGTCATATGGTAGTCTAAGAAATGAAACAAGGGTGGATAAGGATTTGTGTATATCTGAGGAAACTTAATGATGCTTGCTTACATGACCCTTTCCCTACCCCCTTTACAGATGAGGTATTAGAGAATGTGAGAGGCCAAGAAGCATACTCATTTACAGATGGATTTTTAGGTTACCATCATATCAAAATAGCTCCAGAGGACAGGTATAAGACTACTTTTGCTACAGAATGGAGATCCTACCAATATATAGTCATGCCATTTGGGATGAAGAATGCACCATCCATTTTTTCAAGAGTAGTCATAGCTGATTTTAAGGAATTCATACATCAATTTCTAGAAGTATATCTGGATGACTGGACTGTATATAGTCTATTAAAAGATCATTTAGAAATGTTAAGACTCATGTTAGAGAGATGCAGGAAATGTCAGATATCATTAAATATCAAGAAATGCATTTTTGGTACACCTTTTGGAATATTGTTGGGACATATAGTGTGTAAACAAGGGTTACTAGTGGATCCTGCTAAGATTGCAGTCATTGTGAATTTACCATCACCAAAGTCAGTGCACCAGTTAAGAGCAACATTGGGACATACATTCTATTAAAGGAAGTTTATAAAGGAGTATGCGTAGATTATTATACCCATGGAAAAAATATTAAAGAAGGACACCAGATTTCAGTGGAATGAGGATTGTCAACAAGGATGGACACTTTAAAACAAAAGATGGTCACATCACCTATCATAGTATTCTCAGACTGGGAAAATACATTTCATGTGCATGTAGATGCATCAGCCATAAAACTTGGAGCAGGTTTGGCACAGCCAGGAGTATGGGACTTAGACCATCCTATATCCTTTACAAGCAGAAAGTTGTCAAAGTCAGAGAAGAATTATAACACCACAGAAAGAGAAGGCCTAGCCATGGTATATGCACTTCAGAAATTCAAGCATTATTTACTGGGTAAACACTTTAAAATGTTCACAGACCATTATGTCATCAAATATCTAGTCAGCAATCCAGTGTTGGGGGGGAGGATCTATAGATGGCTATTTTTATTCCAAGAATTTTATTTTGAGGTGATAGTCAAATGTGTGAATTTGAATGCAATACCTAATCACCCATCAAGGGTAACTAATGGAGAAGAACCTATTAACTTGGAAGAAAACTTCCCCGATGCGCAGTTATTTTCAATACAGGTAGTTCATGAATATTTCGTTGATATTATTGAATACTTAAGTACAGGGGTTGCACCACAAGAATTTAGCATTGCGCAAAAGAAAAATATGGTAGTCAAAGCTTCAGACTATCAACTTATTGCAGGACATTTATGCAAGATGGGCGCAGATGACATTTTGAGAAGGTGTGTACTAGAACATGAAAGGCCCAGAATTTTGGCAAAAGCTCATGAAGTTATAGCTAGAGGACAATATGCAAACAAAGATACTGCGTAGAACATATTGCACATAGGATTATGGTGGCCAACGGTCCATAAAGATGCAAAATATCATGAAGTTATAGCTAGAGGACAATATGAAAACAAAGATACCGCGCATAACATATTGCACATAGGATTATGGTGGCCAACAGTCCATAAAGATGCCAAGGAATATTTCCATAAATGTGATGTCTGGCAGAGGGTTGGAAAACCTAACAGAAGAGATGAGATGCCTCTAAGACCAAACGTGACTCTGCAGGTATTTGACAAATGGGCAATAGACTTTGTTGGACTAATTAATCCACGAGTAAAAAGGTCAGGATCTAGATTTATTATTACTGTGATTGAATACTTAACAAGATGGGTAGAAGTAGCACCAGTCAAAGACTGTAGTGCAGAGACAACAACACACTTTGTGTTTGAGCAAGTGATCACCAGATTTGAATGTCTAAAGATTTTGATGAGTGACCAAGGAACTCATTTTATCAACAATACTACCAAGGCTATGACTGAGTAGGTTGAAGTCTATCACCAGAAGAGTACACCATACCATCCTCAGGGAAATGGAACGGTAGAATCTTTCAATAAGATCTTGGAAAATGCTTTGACAAAGATCTACAATGTCAACAGGGATGATTGGGAATTGAAAATACCAACAGTACTATGGGCATATAGGACCACATGTAATAAGTTGACAGGACAGACACCATTCAGATTGATGTATGGGAAGGAAGCAGTAGTACCATTAGAATTTTCGGTACCCATTTTGCGCGTAGCAGCAATTATCAACATGACAAAAAGAGGTGTAGTAAAGGAGAGGTTAAGTCAACTAATGTAAATGGAAGAGGATAGGTTTCTGGTAGGATTCCACCAGGAAGTACAAAAAGCAAGAGACAAAGCCTGGCATGACAGACATATTAAAAAGAAGAGTTTTAAGGAGGGAGACCTAGTTTTTCTCTATGACAGTAATTTTTTTCAAAATCCTGGTAAGTTTAGGATGCATTAGCTAGGGCCATATGAAGTAAATATTGTCACAGATGGGGGATCTATACAGCTAAAATATTTGGGAGGAACATAACTGAAAGGAATGATCAACGGTAGTCAACTGAAACTGTACAGGGATAGTCGGCCAACTAACCCTTAAAAGTTACAGCGCAGTGAGAAAGGCATGTATATAGTGTACTATAGTAGAGGTTAGGAAAGAAAACTCATAAAAAGGAAGAAAAAAGTAGAAAAAAGGAGAAAAATGAAGAAAAAAGTAGAAAAGAAAGAGAATACAAAATACTGGGAAATCTCGTGCGCAGAGATAGTGGAATAAGCACAACAAAAAGAAAAAGTGACCATGTGCAACATATGGTTGACAGAAAGAAAAACACTGTGCACTAAGAAAAATTCGTAGCAGAAATATACATCACACCGAAAAAGTGCAGCGCACCGGAAAAGGGGCCAATAGTCGAAAAAAAAAAAAAATCGATCGTTAGGGGAAAAAAGGCGTGAATTGGGCATTTATGAAACTAAATGAAGCATACTTGACAAGCTTTAACGCATTAATAAAAGCCAAAGAAGCTTATGTGAGAAGATTCAGGGAAATTATGATGCCCTCTATAAAATGGAAATGTGGGCCAAACAATACTTATTGTGCATTTGCAAACTCACGAAGCTAACGAGCAAGAAGACGAGAGGCGAACAGGCGAGTATAAATATTGAAGCAGCCGAAACTTAATTGGGAAAGAAAGATTTACCCACGATGGCACCTCCAAAGGTTGGCACACCAAGCCAAATCGCACAGAAAACACAGAGCAGTCTCAGGTCACCGAAAGAAACCACAGAGGTGGAGCAGGAAATGAAACAGAGAGAGGGAATCGTCGATGTCGACACAATTCCCTCATTGTGGGTTGAACCAATGAGTTCCACATTGGTCGAGGAAGAATAACAATCCTCAACAATGGTCGGGATGGAGATTGACTCGCACGACAATGCGCAATGCCACAAACTAGTTTCCACAGGAAACCCACAGCAACCTACGAGGGTTGAAGTAGCCCACAAAATGAATGGTGGCGACAGCAAGTAGACAGAGTCTATTGGGCCGAGACCATAACCGGTGGTAGGTTCTGCGCAGTAGGAAGAAGTACATATTGAAGACATCACAGGGCAGCCAGAGTCGGGCGGGGAAGACAGAGAACCAAAGGCTAGGACCTCTAGCACGTCAGTAAGAAGACAGGGAAAACAACCCATCGCACGGTCCCCATGCAAGCATCTCGATGCCTCAATTGTTTTACCATGTATTCAGTGGGGTGCATGCCATGCCAACTGCTGGATTTCATGGAAAGGTTGAGATACGCAAACCATGATGTGTTTGACACTAGCAAATTCCCGGAATTTACACAACAAGTGTACATGGAGAGCATAGGCATGGGACCATTTGGAGACCCAATACTGCAGCCAAAGAAATGGGTGGCAAGCCTGGAAAACATAGGGATATTGAATTTGTTATGGATTCCCCACTTTGGCAGGGAAAAAGAGGTGAACAATTGCGTTAAGCAGTTGATGGCAGTCCTCGATGGAGGATTTTTATGGTTAGAAGAAGATGTCTCCATCGACGTAGAGTTGATTACATACATCATAGGTCTTCCATCAATGGGAGAGAGTCTCACGCGGTACCTGGATGACAAAACCAAAGAAAAATCTCTCGCGAAAGAGATGAAGAAGACATACAGGACAGAAATAGGCTCGCGTGGAATTATTATCAAGAGAATCAACAACGCAGCCAATAGGATGGCCACGAAACTAATGGTGTGCAAATTGCTACGCAAATGTCGCAAGGAGGACGTCCCTGCAGGGGTTGTCATAGCAACAACAGAGTGCACAAATGGCAACATGATCAGTTGGGTGCCATATTTATTGAACTTGTTCCTAGACGACTTCAAGGATGTGCAAGATTTGGGAACATAGTTCCACTACTCCTGGATCATGATCCTGATAGATTTGATCAGATGGAAGGATCTGTCCTACTCATACTTCTGCGAGAGAGTAGGACATTTTCGTGCAACACGGTACACGTCAATGGGAAGCACTTTAGAGCCCAAGCAAAGAAGTGGAAATGTCGACACCTTTGTTCGATATCTCATTGACATTCAAGACAACATAGCCAACACGTGGAGGATCACTTCAAAGGTGGTCGTGTAGTATAAAGGGGGCATCTAAATTTAGGGCTATGCGGCACAACATGTGGATCCAAGCACGCAAGGATACAAAGAAGGAATGGCTTCAACTTCGTTTCTACATTAATGAAAAGAACGTTGAAATGGCAATTAGAGATTGGTAGGACCACTAGAAGATCTAAGTCATTACCAAGGAAATTCCAAAGGGAAAGGAGGTAGAAGCAGGGTCATCCAAGACACCTATAGGAGGCAGTGCAACAAAAAAGAAACCCATATAGAAGACGAATCCAGGTCAAAAGCCAGCACAACAAAAGAAGGGCAACGCTCCAAATAAGGATGCGCAGAAAAGAAAGAAGGAAAATGCCTCGATGCATGAAGAACAAGGAAGGGGGGACACAACGACGTAGGAAACCCCTTTGGAAGCTACTCCACAAGAAACAGGGCCACCCAAATGGCCAATTATACGTACAGGGGGAGCGTGTAAGAAATCCAAGGCCCGTAAAAAAATCCCATAATATATGATCACCGAGGATGATGTTGATCTTGTCGTAGAGAGAGTACAGGATCGCGCAGTGGAGGAGTTTGAAGAGGTTGAGCACCAAAGAGGAAGGATACATAATGAGTTGGTTGATATCAGGCAGGTCCTAGAGCAGATACAAGTAGTATAGAGGCTAGAAAGGGGAACAGAGTCGATCCCTCAAGCAATAGAAGCCCGGAGCAGGAGTGCGTAGAACGAGGAAGACACCATCCATACCATAGCATAAGCAAGTCCAAGATTCCAAATAACAATAGAGATGCTCCAGTTGGATGAGACCATATCCCAGACACCACTCAAAGATCTGGCGTAGGTACAATTGGTATTAGCTCAAATACCGACAAAGGGATTGTACAGAGTGCAAGTCAATGTCGCCTAGGAAGTGCAATCGCGAGCTAGAATAGATGCGACAGAATTACAAATAGATGGAGATGGAAAGGATGCACTAGAACTGGTGGTCGAGTAGGTAAAGATGGAGACAAAAGAAGAGAAACGACGCACAGATAATTTAGAGCAGAAGTTGAAGGAAGTGTTCACAAGAATTCCAGACAGCGTGCAGGCATCCATGAGCAATGTGGAAGAACATATCCAAATCATCGCATAGATGCTCGAGGACTACAAGAAGGAGATCGAGGAGATTAAATAAAAATTAACCCCAACTATTCCTTGTGAAGTTATGGCTGAAAGGGAACAACAGGCATCCCTTCAAGTGGAAATGATGGAAAAAGAAGATGAAAAGGTCACACAATTGTTTGACAGGATCGTGCATCTATGGACGATGTTGGAAGAAGATGATAGGTTCCAACAATTAGACCAGCAAGAGGAGGTAATCAACACTGCAATACAAGAGTTGAAGCAGCGGAAAAATTCCATGACCATTACAGAACGAGTGAAGGGTGCACAGGAAATGAAGACCCTGCAGGAAGAACTGAAGACTGCGCAGAATAACAAGAAGGCCAGGAAATCCCAGTTAGAGCCTCTCCAAGACTAGCAAGCGGCGCAAATAATTGTGAAACTGGAGAATAAAAAGACAAGAATGGATCAGGACCATGCTAAGAGCGTAGAGTCTCTCAAGGAGCATATCACAACACAGAGGGTGGAAGAGCTCACAAGGAAAGTTGTGCAAGATAGACCAAAAGGGGAAGGATTAGAAGGAAAATTTCACAGCTTGGAAGAGGTTTTTCAGGGAGTGTGCACTACCTGAGTGGATGGGGACGAGCCACATGTCAGTGTTGGGGGCCTGTTGGGTGTAGGCCTATTTTGAGGAAAGACCTATTTTTTGGAGGAAAGACCTAATTTTGGGAGCACACGCAACAGTTTGCAAGAAAGCGGCATGTGGAAAAAGAAGGAAAAGCAGCATGCAAGAGGAAAAGTCACGTGCGAGGAGGCATACAAGCCTAACCATATTAGGGTTATGGTTTTTGATAATGATTGTAACGCCTACAAGCTTGAAAAAGAGTATAAATAAGAACCTAGGAGATCTAGGTTAGGAGTTAGTCAGTTAGTCAGTTCGATACTATTGAGAAGTTGAGAGACTGTCAATTGTAATAAGGCGGTAGAAGAGTCAAGTAAGGTAGATTTTGAGGGTTAGATCACAGGCTGAGGATCCTGTTGTGGTCTAGTTCGACTCCTAGAGGTTTTGTAACCTCATCGGGATTGTATGATTGAATATGTAATGTGTGCAGCACTAGATTTTGAAGCAGACTGAATAAAAGAGTAGAGAGGCCAAATCTTTGTGGGCGTAGCCCAGGAGGGGATGAACCATGGTAAAACTTATGTTATATTTTATGTTTATTGAATGATTACTTCTTGTTAATGGTTATCTTATGAATGAATGATTAACTAGAGGTATTAGGATGCATGCATGAGCCTAAAGATGAATGAATCCTAGAAAGACTTGGATGAATAACAAGATTAATGCATGAAGAAGATAGAATACAACCCCAAATCCCCACTCATTCTTAGATTGTGATCACTTGAGCATTGCATACATCCATAGAGCTATCTCGGGTAAGACTGTGTTCTGTGCACTATGTGTAGCGTTGCCTTTTGGTTTACCAGGAGGGTCGATAGTTTTAGAGGGTTTTGTTGGAAACCTGCTCAGATCTGAACCTGGGTCAATCCAAGAAGAAGAAGAAGAAGAAGAAGTAGGGAGATCTAACCCAACCAACAAGTGCTCAATGTAAAGTAGTTTTATGAGGAAATTTCAAGAATAAATTGTGAATAGATTATAGTGATGGCCAAACATAAGATTAGGTATTTTATTTGTGTGACGTTGTGAATGCTCATAATTCTTGTTTTATTTTTGGTTAATTGTACCAAAAAAAGATATTCATCTTTGAAGGATTGTTTAAATCCATTTGCATTCGCATCTAGATTAGTCTTTCAATTATGTTAGAACTCTTTGAATACACAATAACATCAACCACAAAATTCATCTCAATGGCCAACCAAATCAAAAGAATAAACAAAAAGATAAAGAAATTACTAAAAATGTAATTTAGATTTGGTGTATCTTTATGGATTTGTGTGTTAGGCCATAACATTACCTATATCCTACAAATTGTGTTTTCACTTCAAGTATAAACAATACCATAATGCTTGGGTAATAAAATTAAAATACTATAAACATGTAAAACCACAATTGAAATGCAATAAAAAATATCAACACAATGTACATATAGTATTAGAGATAACTGAATAATGATAAATGCAATGTATAATCTAAATACCTAAAAGTATTACCATATAAAAAAATTATTGATATTGATTGGTTATACTTCTTGAATGTGGTGTCAGGGAAGTGTGATGTCACACCCATCATACCACCAAATGGAAGCATTAATAACCACCCCACAATAGAGAATGGGACGTATGGCACTTGCCACACACTCTTGATTGATATCTCCTACCATGGACCAAACCTCGATGAAAGAGAACGCCAACAGGATTTGGAAGAATTTGGCACTTGATTTTGCGTTTAGATAAGAGCTTGACAAAGAATGATGTTATGAGTATTGTACATGATGACATATTGTCAAGGCATAACACAATGAAAATGGTCATGGGGGTTTGTAGCTTTATGTCTCCAAATCAACGTCATTCTCATGATGATACCCACACAACATAAGATGGCCTCTCTCATTGGTCTTTGTCTATGCCACAAGCACCAAAGGAGTATAGCAAATTGGGAAAGGGTTGGGAAAGAACCAAAGGAAGGAATTGTGTGCATTAAGGTAAATATGTGCTATAGGGTACCAGTTCTAGTTTATGAGTTGGAGCCCCTCAAGAAAGAGGAAGAGGAAAAAGAGACAGAAATGAAACACGAGAAGGAAAATAGAAAGGGGGTTGAATCAACACAACCCAATCACAAAGGAAAAGAAAACCCCCCTCATGAAAGGCTCGCCAAGAAGCCACCCCTAAAAGGACCCAAACCAAAGGTCATAATGCAAAGGCACAATGCATAGCATAGGTTCTTAATCAACACAAGGCCACCATGAGTCAGAATTTGGAAAAACTAGAGGAAATTGCCCATGGGCACAAATATACCACCAACAAGCAGATAGACGAAGAATTGGCTCACATCATCTCGAACACGTTGTTTTCACAAAGCATGACCTCTAGGTATCCTTTGACCCTTAACATATACTAGCATACAAAGGAATCAAAGAAAAATACTACGTGATAAAATCCATCCAAGGTTCAAACAATGCTCTAGAGGACAATGAAGAAAGAAGGGAAGAGGAAGAAACAGAAGACAACCAAGATAGAGAGAACTCCTAGCACCCCATCTCCCTTGATGGTGATGATGAATAACATAAAGAATATATTATTCCTCTCTATCTCTAAGGCTTCAATTTATCTATTTTATTTCTAATGTCATGATAGCATACGATTTAGTGGCCATGAGCCAAGCTATATTTTGTACCATCGTATTTTGTTTGTGCTAGGATTCAATGGCCAAAGAGCAAGCTATATCCAGCACTATTTCTTTTTTATTTTTCTAAGGCATATTCAGAGTTTTTCAATTTTTGAATATGGCATTATTCAAGCCAATGGACTTAACATCATATTATAAAGTATTCAATGTGAGGGGTTCTAGGATAAATTATCTCAAAGCATGTAAATATTTTAACAATTGGTGTGTAAATATAGATAACCTGCAACTTACAAAAACAAAGATGGATTGGTTATAGGGGGGATTTTAAAAATCCATACTTATTTTAAAGTGTAGTAACCTTGGCAAATCTTAGTAATTCTTAAAATATCAATCATATAATGTTTAGCAATATTTTTGTAAAACTACTGAATTTTATAAGAATTTTTTATAGTTTCTAGAAAATTTTGGTGATTTTTATGGTAAAATACTTTTATCTTAAAATTTGGGAAAATCATTTTAGGAAAAAAAATGGGAATTGGCGAATCGTTTTTGGAAAAAAACATGAAAAATTAGCCCATGGGCAAAATTTAGCTCCTAAAATTTCCAATGATTGGTTATACTTCTCAATTTCAAAATTTAAGCCCAAATTTTAGTTTGGAACAAGTATCTCCTAACCCCATGTTCATATAATAAAAGAATTTCCCTTAATCTTATTAAAAATAAAATTTCAAAAGCAAAAGAAGAAAACTAACTTTTCATTTTAAAGAGAATTTGTGATTAAGGAAAATAAATTTGCATTATATATGTATGCTTCTCCTTTTGCAAACTCATGTTATCCATGGTTATTGGTGTTGTAGCATTCAAACTATTTGAATATCTCTATACTTCATAGGGTAAGTTGAATGACTAAAATAGAAACGTGTTTTTGTATAGACGTCTTGTTGAATATTGAAGGGTGATCCGACAAAAACATAACAATGTACTCTAATTAATTTGGTAAACCCGCAACCAAAATACAACTAAAGTATATTTCAATAGTCCATGTAGAATTGATTCTATAATATCAAAAAGATTTTAAAGATGTCAGATTTTAAAGGGAAAGAAAAAATTCTAAAGAGATCAAATGTCTAAAAAATGTTAGAATTGCAAACGCGGAAAACACAATTCACATATGATAATTAACAATCACACAGATAATAGACACATGTATTTCATGTGGTTCACCCAAAACGTTGGGCTACATCCACCAAACATAGGCATCAGTTGTCTTATTATTCAAATCATGGAGATTACAAAAGACTTGCACGTTCTCTCATTCCTCTCACTCTGTCGTATCTGCCTCTACGGGATTACATGAATTTATATACATTTACACAAGAAATTGATTATTAAATGCACTCCAATCCATATTCTAACTTGGTCTATTTAGTTGCAACCAAAGCAGAATAATAGGATCCAAATCCATCCTTGGAGGATTTCGTTGTCACCAAATCCCAACAATCTCCACCTTGACAACAATTAACCCGATACCTTGCTCCTTCCTTTTGTTCATCACTTTTTCTGCAAGCCAAGAGAAGTCAAACACCACTACAACTTATCTAATAAAATTGGTTTCATGATATCACCTATGTGACTTGCACAAGTTTGGATTTCCTAAGGGGTCACTCCACCTCCAACATGTCTTCCATAACTATGTTGTGAGACATATTTAATGATAGATCTCCTTCTATCCAAGACACTTGTATTACAATATACATTACAATTATCACAGACCATCTCAGTGTAACCATTATAGGTGACATGTGTGCTTCTCAAACGCTGAAGCACCCATTTCACTGCAACACATGAATTTGTCACGTATCTGACAACATCATTAGCATGTGAAACCTCTGATCTTAACCATTTCATCACATACAACAAAGCTCCTACTGAACTTACACGAGACATAACCTTTTCTTCTTTATAGGCAGGACCTATACTTGAAGAAAACTTATAATGGAAAGAAAGAGGGATAAAAACTGTTTTCACAATGTTCATACTAAACTCCAACCACAACTTACCATTACCATCTCTGTGTACTTCCATGCCCATAATTTTTTTTGTTGCTTCTTGATCCCTCATCCGAATTGTCATGTCCACCTGAGTCATTTTCTTACTGATTTTATCCATACTTTGGCTTGCATCGAGCATATCATCAGCAAATAACATAAATATTGTGAATGTACTATAAAATGTATAGTTGTTCCTACCCTTTGACAAATTCTAACTCATTGTGAAGGATTCAAACCTCTTGTATATTTTCCTGGGTACCAATAGGTCATACAATGAATTTTCTAGCATGCAAACAAATTTACCGTTCCGATATTGAATCAACCCTTTTGGTTGTTCCACACATAATATATCTCTATCAATGATGACCTTGTGAGAATTAGGATCCCACACACAACATCCCTTTATACCACCATCATAACTTGCAGAAATATAAAACAAACAGGAATTCAGAAACAAAGATTTTAAGTATGGAAATGATTTACCACTTACCAATACCTGCAATTCTTTCTTTCTCTTATGACCTTGATGCTTCTACCATAAACAAGAAGATACATCATGTCACTTCATATGATACTTCAGTACTCCCTTCCATCTTATAAAGGTTATCAACCTTTGTTGCCTGCATCACTACTAAACTACCTTTCGACAATGTGAGTGCTCCACCTTGATCTGTATACTTATATCCACAAGAATCCAACACTCCTAATGAAATCAAATTTGATTTAAGCTCAGGTACATATATAACATCCGTTAATTCCCTAACAATATCATCGAACATCCTAATTCTAATACTGTCAACCCCAACAGTTTTACAGGGAATACCATTTCCTATAAACACTACACCCTCATCAACAGATTGGTAAGAAATGAACCAATTTCTATGTGAGCACATGTGGTGGGAGGCACCTAAATCCAACTGCCATTCTTCTTGATATTGTAAATTACTAGAAACGGATAAAACTTGATCAATCATACCTGAATTTTCTACAGCCAAATTTTCTTCCTTCGTAGAGTTTTCCTTAGATTTATTTCTTTTCCAGCAATCTTTCTTGATATGTCTTGTTTTGCCACAGTACCAGCATTTTTCTTGACCCTTTATGTGTCTTGACTTAGATCGAGAAAAAATTCTCTCATTCTACTCTTTAGTTCGACCTCTGACCAGCATTGCCTCTGAAGTTGAGGTTTCTTGACTAAATTTTCTCCTCATCTCCTTAGCCAACAAAGCTCCCACAACAGAGTCATAATCTAAAACATCTATTGAGCTAAAGCTAATAGAGGTGACTAGATTATCCCAAGACTCAAGCAACGAACACAATAGTGTAATAGCCTTATCTTCGTCTTCGAATTTAACTTCCATACTAGTCAATTGAACTATAAGGGTATTGAAGGTATTTAAATGGTCAGCAATTTTTGTACCTTCTTTCATCTGCAAACTGTACAACTGTCTCTTCAAGTAGATCATGATCGTCAAGGATTTCGTCATATATAGACTTTCCAACTTGCTCCATAAGCCTGATGTTGTATCCTCTCCTACGATATTAAACAGAACAACATCCGCCAGACATAAACGAATGGTACTGAGAGATTTTGCATCCACATCTTCCCATTCCTCATTCGTCATGGCTGTTGGTTTCTTTGACTTGCTTGCCAATGCTTTTTGCAACCCTTGTTGCACCAGTAAATTCTGCATCTTAAGCTTCCAGAGATCAAAGTTACGTTTACCGCTGAACTTTTCAACTTCAAACTTCGAACTCTGCATCTTAGCCATTAGCAAAAAAAATCTCCTAATGCCCAAATCACTGCTTATAATAACCAAGGCCCTTTGAAAAATAATGTGGAGGAATAATGATATGATCTTCACAAGGTTTAATAAAAAAAAGTTTAATAAAGAAAAAAATTTACTAAAGAAATTCACATTTTTAATAAAAAACTGTAAGCTAGCTAGAGAGGTAGTGGGGGGGCCCAGAGGGCCCATAGTGATAATAGTGGAGGTCATTCAATGTAAGGTGGACTAGGTCCACTATATTATTAAATAAGGCCCACTATGGTAGTTAGATATAATAAATGTAAGAGGACTTCTTGGAAGGTTTTACTTCTAGAAGATTCCTCATCTAGAATGTTCTTAGGTGATGGTAGCACTATATAAAGGGGTTAAAGCAATGTAATGAGACATGAAGAGAATTAGTATATTGTGGAGCGGTATCTCAATAGGAGGATGCCCCCTCGAAAAGGCAAGTGAACAGGAGAGGATCCCTTCCATAATAGGATCCATTGTATGGTGTTGCCCTACCTCAAGGGTTTTCTTCTAATAAAGTGTGGTTTATTCTATCTTGCTTTGTGGATCTATTGTGTATTTAGTAATTGTGGTGATTATATTTTTAGATCTATTCAGGTTCTTAACAATTGGTATCAGAGCACTTTCCTTGGCCAAAGAAGGGAAGATTTGTTTTCTCTTTTTGCAGAAATTTTTTAGGGAAGAAAAAGAGGGCGGCGCACTTCAGGTTCAAATCTAAAGTTTTACAAGCTAAATTTGGAAAAGAAAATTGGATATTTGAATTCCTCTCGGAAAAATTCCCAATTTCAAAAAAAAAATCAGACGAAACAGAGTTCGGGAAGTAAAGTTATGAGCATTTTAAATTCAACAGTTTTTCAGGGTTTTTCCGAAAAAAGCTGCGATTTTTTGCCGTAACTTCTTGATCTATTTTTTGGGGTTTTTTCATAACAAGATGTATTTTACAGGGAAATGTGATGGCCCTAGTATTGAATCATTCATTAAAGAAAGAAAATCAGCATGGGGAGATACTTGGCCCCATTGGGTAGGTTTCAAATTGCAAGGTGATGCTGCAATTTGGTGGAAATCACTTG
>ML817887.1:83709-98602 GCA_009831015.1 Picea engelmannii
GGGACCCTGGTATATGGTTGTACATCAAGCGTTGAGGACAACGCTTTCATAAGGGGGATGGAATGTAAGGTAGCTAGAGAGGTAGTGGGGGGGCCCAGAGGGCCCATAGTGATAATAGTGGAGGTCATTCAATGTAAGGTAGACTAGGTTCACTATATTATTAAATAAGGCCCACTATGGTAGTTAGATATAATAAATGTAAGAGGACTTCTTAGAAGGTTCTACTTCTAGAAGATTCATCCTCTAGAATGTTCTTAGGTGATGGTAGCACTATATAAAGGGGTTCAAGCAATGTAATGAGACATGAAGAGAATTAGTATATTGTGGAGCGGTAGCTCAATAGGAGGATGCCCCCTCGAAGAGGCAAGTGAACAGGAAAGGATCCCTTCCATAATAGGATCCATTGTATGGTGTTGCCCTACCTCAAGGGTTTTCTTCTAATAAAGTGTGGTTTATTCTATCTTGCTTTGTGGATCTATTGTGTATTTAGTAATTGTGGTGATTATATTTGTAGATCTATTCAGGTTCTTAACAAAAACCTTTATAATTCCTCCACCTTAATTTTTTTCACTTTATACCTTTATTTCATTAAAAAACCTTTTTAAAACACATCACCCACGTGACTTGACATATTTTAATTAATTCCTTCACCTTCTTTAATTGTTTTAAACATTTACCTCATGGAAAAGTCATGCACAATAAGACAAAGTCGATCCACCTTAAACTTTTCCAAAGAAAAGACATGCGAATATTATCTTGAGGAGTCATCGCACCTCCCGGTGTAGCTGGAGTGTGGCTATATTAAAGGTCTATGCAATGTACCTCATAGTTGGACCACGACGATTCCAGTCTTTCATGCGCGCGAGAATTTTGACTAGTATGATGTCGCACCCTTCCAGAGGAGGGACCTGCGACGATATAGAAATCGACACACCTCACACAAATGTTGTTGCTCCTCCAAAATTTGACACCCTCGACACCCTCTCCTCCAACCAGCTCCGATACCACTTGTTAGAATTGCAAATTAAGAAAACACAATTCATATATGATAATTAACAATCACACAGATAATAGACACAAGGATTTCACGTGGTTCACCCAAAACGTTGGGCTACGCCCACCAAGCATAGGCATCGGTTGTCTTATTATTCAGATCATGGAGATTACAACAGATTTGCACGTTCTCTCATTCTTCTCACTCTGTCGTATCTACCTCTACGGGCTTACATGAATTTATATACATTTACACAAGAAACTGATTATTAAATGCACTCATATCCATAATCTAATTTGGCCTATTTAGTTGCAACCAACGTAGAATAATAGGATCCAAATCCATCCTTGGAAGAATTTGTTGTCACCAAATCCCAACAAAAAGAATATGGATTATTACATATATGCATACATGTTTAATACATTGATATGGACACAAGAAGATGCCTTGAACGCTAAAAGAGATGAAGCATATAGTAAAAGAAACTTGCAAGTTGATTTCAAGTGGTTTCAAAATACATCACCATGAAGTAAAGTGAAAATGTTTGAACATCCATTCTTACATCGATGCCACACTTCAATAAACATCATATCATTATTACAAATAAATTTGGACACCTTAGTGAAATTGAAATTCAAGTAACATTAATGTATTTCACGATAAAAAACTATCCAATTAAATGCCATCCCCAAGGATAAATTATTGAAACAAACAATGCCAAATCTTCAATAATTATAATGATAGTTTCAAAAATATTATTTTTTCCATGATCATAAGTACATCTTGAATAAATTTCTCCTCAACATGAACCATGCTCCCGAAAACTATTTCACCCTAACTTATACAAGAAATAAACCATTTCCTTCTAGAAATTTTAGCAAAGCAATACAAAACCACTTTTATGAATATTGCCTCAACTTGTGCAGATCAATTACTTGACTAGTTTATATTTTAACACAATGTCAATCATAATATTTTAGAAATAAATAGCATGCACCTTAAGCAAAAAGAGACATTTCATTTATCCAATAATAGAGAGTGGTCATAATTCGTATGTAATTGTCATTGCAATTTTCCCTTTCAATTACATGTACAAAATCAAATCTAGATTTAAATTGTCAAGACACTAAATCTAATCAATTTGAATCTACAAGTATTCTTCTATTAATCCCCCTTGGTAAACATTTCACTACTTGTAGGAAGTTCCCCTTACAATTAACACTCTAGAAAATTGTTGATTAAGAAACCCTACACCCCACTCTAACAATTAAGAGACCTACTTCCCTTGCTACCATGCACTACTTCACTTTGTACTTAATCAAATTAGAAAAATGTGGCTTGGTGAGGGCCAAAAACTCGCCTAAAATCAATTTTCTTTGAGAACCACTCATGATTCCCTGGTAATACTTGGGCACTATCAAAAAGTCTTGGTTGCCTCATTATATATGCTTGTTAGATCCATCTACATGCTTGCAATGCTCCTTAAAACAACACAAGCTACCCATTTTCCTTCATTGGAAGTATCGTTCTTTGATTGGTTTGCAACACTACTTCGACAATCCTAGGGAATTTATCCTTGCTTTCCATATTATAGGTATCCTATGTGCATCTTTCTTGTCTTCAACTTGTTGCTTGATCCTCAATGGAATTCCTTCACACCTACAAATAATGTTCATCACTTAGAACAAAAAAAGTACTACTCATCCTCATTTTTCTCTTCAATGCAAGTTGTTATATAGCAATGGTCCATGAATTTTTTAATCGTTGTTAGTCCAATGGAAATCATTCTATATGTTTGGGTGAGATGTCCTAAGCTTCATAGTAACAGCCACGTCAAACCTTGTCTTTTTTTTCTATGCATGGGCTTCCTTATTAAGGAAAAGTTGATGAGGTTAATGAAACGTGTGAGGAAGCTTGAGCTATATCGAGGTAAACAACATATTAAAACAGCTCTTGATGAGGGAAAAACATACAAATTTGCCAATTTTAAAATGAAGATTCCACTCTAGGGGGAGAGAACGACAAATTCTTCCCTCTTTGTGCAAATATAGTGATTTCTTGTGGGTAGGCCTCACGATCAACTCTAATCCCATGTTGAAAAATGTGGTAGGAACCAAAACTTGAAAGAGAGACATTTCATTATTTGTGGTTTTTTTTTTTTAAATTGGGGGAATCGGTAATTGGTTGGGATTACCTGGGCTAGGCTCGGGTTCAAATTCGACCGAATGCCACCATAAAACCTAGGCTAGTGTCAACAACCTGCAAGATAATTCCTACCAAGAAATTTATGACTTAGCAAGAATCGAGACATCAAGAGACACACCTGCGAGGGTCCCACTCAAGGGGAACCTATTCTTCTAGCCTTGTCACAAGGGGCCATAGTCTCATTGGAGATTTGAACCCAGGTGGGGAGAGTGCAAACACTACCTCCCAACCATCTCATCGAAACACCTCAACCCATTTCATCATTTGTGTTATCGATGGCCATTAAAGGAAAGACTGTGGAGAGTGGGGTGAATAGCACCTGTCACACCCATCAAGAGCCTTCACCCTGATCACCCAAAGTTGGATATCTGGTGATCTGGTGATATGGTGTTCAATCAAGGTCGTGCTACCATTAATCCCCACAATTTCATGCTACCATTCATCTCGTCTATGAAAAACAGTTATATTCTAGGTGGAGTCGTTCAGGCGAACACTTTGTGACTCTAGAGTATCTTTCACTGGTTGTTGATTATTCAAAGAAGAATGTGGTTCTATCTCTCAATGTTCAACTTGCGGTACATGTTGATTTGTTCTCTATTTTAGAGCTCCCCCTGCTGCTAGTGAGGATTTGCCTCACATTGCGCTTGTTTATGAGTATGTGCCTCGCTTCAGATCTGTTCAAGAGAATATCAACAAAGGGTGTCTTATCATCGACGGTCACTAAGGGAAAGAACGCAGAGAATAAAGTGAAGAGCATCTGCTATGCTCATTGTGACCCTTGGCCCCAGTCGTTCATAGATGGAGATCTGATGTTTGATCGAGGGTCGTGCTACCATTAATCCCTTGTATCAAAAGCGGCTTTACTCCAAGGGGAGTCGTTCCAGCGTATGCAGTGTGACTCAAAAAGTGGCTTGCATTGGTTGTTAATGATTCGAAGATTAATGTGAATTGGTCTCTCAATGCTCTGCTTCCACGACATGTTGATTAGTTCTTGGTTTTAAAGGACCCACGTTTTATTTGCTAGGATTCGCCTCACGAAGCCCCATATACACTAGAAGGTGCTCCATTTTAGGTATGTTCTGGTTATGGAAGAGATCACGCCCTCCGTCATTATCAAATTTGTTCTACATTAACCTCAAGTATTGACATCTAATATCGATGAGCCTCAACAGAGGATAGACGAAGTGATGAACACGAACCTTTGTGGATTGTGGTTTGGTCATTGATCTCTATTTACAATCACAAGGTGATGACAGCCAATTATAGGTTCCACTGCCCATTGACTCTAAAAGCCAAAGGAAGGAGATAGATGGTGTGGAATCCCCCAACTCATTGCATGCATATGGATTGGGACATGCATGAAAACAGATCCAACATTGTAGCTCAGAATTGCCCTCAAAACTTCATGATATTGCAGACAAGCCTTTCAAAGAGAATTTAGCAGTGAATAGTACACACTCCCACCTAACCCAAAGGTGACTTCAATTTTTTATTGAATGGTAATAAAGTGTATGGCCAAGGAAGACAAATTCAAAATATGGTACATGTAGGAGTGATTTTGTTTATCCTTTGTAAAATGACAAAAGAGAAGGCATTTAACAAATGGTGTACTCTGAACTGTGAGACTAAAGGGATCTCATTAAACTCTCTTTGAACTAAAATACTTGTGTCTCTTATTCAACTCTGATTGTGTTTCCCAACAAGGGCTACAATATGGTACTTGAAATATTGATGGATCAAGTTCCTTGGGCTCTATCCTGATCTTCATCCTTTTATTGATATTTTTGCTCAGTGGTTTGGAAAATTATTGATCAAGATGGCGGGTGCAACTCTTTGAGATCCAATCCATGTGTATGTGTGTGTCAAAGTTGATCCTTAGAAGAAAGTCCCCCAATTTGTTTATTTTCACTACAAATGGGGTTCGACAACAAAAACTAAAGTCCCTAGATCTTCCCAATGATTGCTTTGCATGTCAAACTTGGGACCACCTCACTTGCCATTGTGCTCTCCGAAAAATCTAAACCGAAGAAATGCAAGCCCCCAAACATGCATGCTTCAAAGGAGGGCTCAATGACAACTCAATCCTTAGTGATCAACACATGACCACCTTCAACATTGAAGCCTCACCTGGAGAAAACTCATCTCCATCAACCTTATTCTACTTCTATAAAGAGTCAAAATCATCCCCTCCTCTTCAGTCGTATAGAAACCTTGCTTACTTCTATGGATGTTGAAGCCAAATCGAAGATTCATTGAAACAAAAAGAATGAACCCATGTCTCCAGGACAGGAAACAAAGGTTGTGCACCTAGTTCACGTCCTAAATCCTACAAGGAAACTATGAAATCCCCTGAGCTAAGGGTTTTTAGTCTTAGTGATTTTGTGTAAAATACCTAGGATTTTCTAGGCTAGAAAAAGGGGATTAGGTCAACTTGAAACAGTGAATTTTTTTCTGTACCATATGATTTTTATACCAACAAAAGAGAACATTTATAAACATCCATCATATGAATCAAATCAATACTGAATCCATTTTTTTAGCATAGAAATACTAGCAGTAAATCCCTCTAAAGGTTGTTGTCACAACTTAACAAAAAACAGAATATAGTCCCAACAAAATTAATTAATGTTGTAGCAACTAGTCTCTACACAGAAATACTAAATAGAACTTGAGAACCAACTACAAGGGTGGTATGGTTGTCCCTAGTTGTTGAATCAGCCTCCCTGCAATAGGAATAGGAGTTCGGCCCTCCCTTTTCTCCTTGTTTCTACTCCTCTCAGCCACAGGATGCCCTCAGCTTGCACTATAGTGGTTGGTAATCCGTTGAGAACTCTTATTAGACCCTTGGTGCAGAAAACTTGTCAAATAGATCAGCTACTGGACTCATCCAATGGCAATTTGGCCTTCTTCACAGTGCCTCTACTCACAAGTATGGGTTCATCCCTCTCCAAACTTTAGGGACATGATTCAACCTCCTTCTAGGGGTTGGGATAGACCTTGGAACAACTTGTTGGACTCTCAAACAGCCTCAACCTCCACTAGATACCATCTTCCAGCCTTCCTATCACCCTCTACCAGCTACCATAAGCTTTCAACCCTGCAGGTTAGTAGCTCGGTCCTCCACAGGTGGCCTTGTTCAAATAATATAGGTTCAACCTCCCTTCAGTTGTCCAGAGTTAGGGCTCAGTTCCTCCTTTGTTGCAGTTGCAATGGATTGGGCAGAGAATAGAAGGTAGAACAAGATCAGATCTACCATAGGTCGAGAGAGTGTGAGTGCAAGGCCCCACCAAAACTCAACAAAAGGTGGGGGTTAACCAACCCTCCATGGGACTGAGGCAGTCACCTCCAAGGACAGAAAAGAGAAACTCTCCAAAAATGAATTATTGTGTCTTTGTTCAAATGAGCCTCCATACCCTTATATGGTTCCCCTTTCGCTTGATTTCCCTCTTTTTGGTGGCTTATCCCTCAAGTTAGGATCTTTTTACCCTTTCCCTCACCCAATGGTATCTTATCCCTTAAGTTAAAGACTTTTTCCCCTTTTCTTTTTCCCAATGGACACATTTAACCCAGTTGTTTCCATCCTTGTGCCCATTAAATCCCCACAACTCCCCTTTAGTTGGGGACTATGGCCTACGGGGGGCTCCCTAAGCCACTACATCCCTCCTCTAGTGGGGATTAAAGGGTAGGGGACATGACAGTCCTCCCTTCCCAATATTTCTTTTCCTCAAGCAACCGCAAACCAGGATGCTGCAAAATATGCTCGCTCTCCCATGTGGCATCCTCTACTGGCCAATCCCTCCACCTGACATGGTACTCCCTGGTCACTCTTCTCCTCAAACTCCTCTCACATACATCCATAATCTCCTTGGGAGTCAAAAACATCCTCCCCCTCTCATCTAGTGGCGATAACTCAATGGGAGTAGTGATATGTGGTTCCCACGCCCTATGGAAGCATGATTCATGGTAAATAACACATCCCTAGCTACCCGTTGTCAACTCTATCTCGTAAGCTATGTCTTTGGATCTTTGAATTACCCTGAAGGGACCAAAGAGGCGTGGACTCATCCTCTTAGTGCCACCTCTCCTCCATGGAGATTATCTAAGTGGTTGCACGCTCAAGTACACCACATCTATGATCCCAAATCTATGCTCCACCATGTGCCTGTCTACATGCATGCTCTACAAATCCTAGGTGGTCTGTAAGCTAACATGAGTGGTATCGCTACAATTCTCACCCAAATGTAACCACTCAATCCATGATTTCATGTGGTCATTCAACGGCCTCTTAGTTCGTCGGCCCACCACCATCGCATGATCAACCATATAAAGGTAATCACTAATGTTGGGAGTCAATCATGTTCATGTTGATCTGATCAACCCCTACCAAGGATGTAGCTCTGTCATCCATGTTGCCCCATACTCCCATGTGATCACTAGAAAGTGCGTGAGCTTTGTTAGTTGGTCAATCAATATGCTTTTCATCGTCTGTGAATCTGTGATGCAATTTGTCCACTCGCTCCCCCATCCTTGTCCTAGAATGGGAAAGGATAGTATTAACCCGTCCTGAAGAGTGTGCCCTGACCTGCTCTGCTACCAAATCGTAAACGCCCCCATATGTCTTGGCATTTCATCTATGAGGTCCCTTCGTGTGAAACTCTCTCAAACCTACTCATAAGTGGCGGAGTCACCTAGGTCCCAAAATACCATGTATGATCTGAAGCACCCTCCACTCATAGCACAGATATGCCTGGTGCTCACAAAAGAACATGTCAAATTATCCCTAATGATCCAAGTGATCATGAACTGTCGAGGCACAGCTAACTCCTCAGAAGAATGCACCTCCAAGAAACCAATCATATGCACCCCAAGGGTAAACTATAAATAATGCAAGTTGGCCATCCCATCTGTGTCAGTTTTCGAGCCACCAACAACTGCAATCCCAAATTCTCGTGCCCTCTGTTGGAACTCCTTATCATGGATCATTCTCGGCCTAGACATCTTAGTGAATTCATCACCTGTCAATCCATGGCTATCATCGTTGAGGGAAAAGCAAAAATCCCCAAATCCTCACATCTCATCCCCATCATGATTTGGATCCATCACTACCTCGGCTTCATCAGTCGTCAATCTCATCTGAAGCAACCCATCACCCTGATGAAAGCTCGGATCCCACCACCAAGTTGGAGTTCTACCGCCCCCAATCTGTGTTGTTGAAAACTCTATGCAATGCTCTAATAGAATCTGAGACTCCCACTGTGCACCATGTACGATGATCACCAAGTCCTAATGGATGGTCTTTGTCGTTGTTGTGAGGCTACCTGTCCCACTCAACTGGATTAGGTGATCCTCCCATGCCCTGCTGAGGGCATCAAACCACAACAAAAGATGCCTCTGAAACTTCCTGCAAGACTAGAGAGTGACTAATGTGTTGGTGGTCAACTCCAAGGGCATGACCAAGATCCCATGATGATATCTGGGAACATACCTATGTGTATCATACTCCATGATCCTCATTTGTTGATATCCTTGATGAGGCTTGATCATCGAGATGTATGTTTCTCCTTGAGGATCACCCATCCCCTCTCTGATCCTGGGTAACCTCAAATCAATGGTGTGCTCGTGGCCTTTGTTAGGAGGTCTCCCTAGAGGAAATGCTCCAAAGCTCCACTGTACACTATTGTATTCCAATGAAGAATCATGCATACCATTGTACACCACTGTGTCCTCTTGTCCCATCCGATGTCATGTGTATGGTATTGAACCCAACACTCTATTGATGATGGATGTATATGTATCCCAAAGTGTGTCCATGTTGTTCATGTACCTGTCCACCCAATCCATGGACGTGCATACTTATTCACGAGCTGGTCCCCAAGGAAGGTGCTCAACTATCTCCAGATCCTCTAGTGTGCTCTCCAAAGGAAAGGGCTCATGATCCCCGCAGTACCAACTAAGAGTGCAATACAAACTCTCGGATTCATAACTCTCCCCGAGTATCGGCAACTCGAAATGCTCGTCGTCTAGCCCTATCACAAGAGGCTCCTCCCTCTCATCATGTGTGACATTCATGCCATCCTGTACCATGGTTTCCAAATCTAATGGAGTCTTTGTTGTAAGTGGTGAAGATCATACCAAGCCTAGCTGATAATGCATCTCCTAAACGTCTCTTTCCTTGTCCTCAACAAACCTAAGGGAAAGGTCCCTAACCATAAACAGTTGCAGGTAGTCTGACTTCAGCTGCTCTAGTGCTTCTTTATCGATCTGCAACTGAGCACTAGTGACTCCACTATGTCTTTCCTCTATCTTATCTCTCCACATAATATCCTCAATGAATCTACGAGCTCCATCGATCCTAGTCAAGACCTATGTGATTCGATCCTCGGTTACCAACAAGCGATCCTCTAAGTCACGTAGTGCTAATGGTCTATATCCAACCGCATCCAAATGGTTTGGACTGTCATCTGTAAGAGTTCTCTCCTCATCATCATCACCTGATTTACTCGATGATACCATGCTATGATGGGACTTATGCGTGAAATTTTCCTCCACACATGACTCATGTGAAGAAGGATCCATGTCCCCGAGCAATCTCTCGAACACCCCTCCCCTGTGATATGTGGGTACCATCATGCCCCCATCATCATCATGGGTTTCATGAGTGGGATGGGATGCTAAATGCTCATCGTAGTTGGGTCCTATCATATAAGCATCCCCAACATGTATGCCATCAACCTGCCTGTCAAAGGTTCTGGTGTCATGGACCTCGTAGGACAATGATAAAGGTGCATGAGTCTTGTTGTGTCGGCATTCTCATAGTCAACATAGGTGGGACAATATGTTGCACCTCCATCATAAGTACTAGTGATAGAACCCGTCAACATACTAGTGTAAACGGTCTCATCATAGACCATTGCTTGGTCCTCCTATATGCTCACCTCCTCATCGTGGTTGGATGCACGCTCCTCTACATGGGAATGTGCATATGCCACCAATGGATCCCCCTACTCTTCTGTCATATCTTCCTTCAATATTCATCTTGTGCCATTGAAGGAATCTGCATCTAGGCCTTCGGGCCAGCTTCCATACTCGATGGTGCAATAGTCTCGAAAAGACATAGTTGCAAAAAATTATTTACCCAATGCTAAATACACTGGATAGTAAGGCATATACTTGCCTACTGCTAGTTCCCACTTTATTTCAACCATGAGATCCTTCTTGGTCTTCATCTTTCCAATCTTAGTATGTTGCCCTTGACCTTGGTTGACAATTGCAGATTTCTCTTCTACTGAATACCCCTCAAGCTAGCAAGATCACCAACTCTAATACCACTGTAAAATACCTAGGGTTTTCTAGGCTAGAAAAAGAGGATTAAATCAACTTGAAGCAGTTTATTTGTGCAGTACCATACAGTTTTTCTACCAACAACAGAGCACATTTATAAACATCCAGTATATGAATAGAATCAATGCCAAATCCAGTTTTGTAGCATAGAAATACCAACAGTAAATAGTTCCCAAAAACCAACAATAAACAGTATCAATCCAATAGTAAATTGTGTCCAAAACCAGCAATAAATCCCTCTAAAGGTTGTTGTCACAATTAACAAACACCGAAATATAGTCCCAACAAAATTGATTAATGTTACAACATCTAGTCTCTATACAAAAATACTAAATAGAACATGAGAACCAACTGCAAGGGTGGTATGGTTATCCCTAGTTGATGAATCAGCCTCCCAACAATAACAATATGAGTTTAGTCCTCCCTTTGCTCATTGTTTCTACTCCTTTCAGCCACAAGATGCCCTCAAATTACACTATAGTGGTTGGTAATCCATTGAGAACTCTTATTAGACCCTTGGTGCAATAAACTTGTCAACTCGATCAGCTCCTAGACTCATCCAATGGCAGTTTGGCCTTCTTCCCAATGCCTCTACTCACAGGTATGGGTTTAGCCCTCTCCAAACTTGAGGGACAAGGTTCGGCCTCCTTCTAGGGGTTGGGACAAACCCTCGAACAACTTGTTGGACTCCCAAACAGCCTATGCCTCCACTAGAGATCATATGACAACCTTCCTAGCACCCTCTACCAACTACCATAAGCTTTAGACCCTGCCGGTTAGTAGCTCGGTCCTCCCTAGGTGGCCTTGTTCAGTCGATATAGGTTTGGCCTCCCTTCAGTTGTCCAGAGTAAGGGCTTGGTTCCTCCTTTGTTGTAGCTACAATGGATTGGGTAGAGAATAGAGGGTAGAACAAAAGAAGATCTACCAGAGGTTGAGGTAGGGTGAACACAAGGCCCCACCAAAACTCAACAAAAGGTGGGGGTTAACCAACCCTCCATAGGACTGAGGTAGCCACCTCCAAGGACAGAAAATAGAAACTCTCCAAAAATGAATTCTTGTGTCTTTGTTCAAATGAGCCTCCATCTCCTTATATAGTTCCCCTTGTGTTTGATTTCCCTCTTTTTGGTGCCTTATCCCTCAAATTGGGGTCTTTTTTCCCTTTCCCTCACCCAATGGTGGCTTATCCCTTAAGTTAGGGAATTTTCCCCTTTTATTTTGCCCAATGGACACATTTAACCTAGTCGTTTCCCTTCGTGTTCCCATTAAATCCCCACGGGTCCCCTTTAGTTGGGGACTATGGCCTATGGGGGGCTCCCTAAGCCACTACGTCCCTCCTCCAGTGAGGGTTAAAGGGGAAGGGACGTGACATTTTGTATAAAAAAACACATTTGATGGTCTTACTATTAGGTTGTCCCCATAATGAAGCTTTTTCTCATGCCCTGGATTGTCCTAGGGATGACTATCCTAAGTTGCAAGCAATTTGTCGATGGTACGTTGAAGAAATCCACACAGATTTAGTCTTCTTCCAAGAAGTTAAATCATTTGTTTTGAGTTACATTGGAGAATGAATCATCTATGGAATGGGCCTTTTGGGACAAAATATCATTCCTAGGGTAGAAAAGGTGTGGTTTTGATAATCTCCCATAACCTATAGAGTTTTGTGGTGGATTAGGACAAAGCCTAATAACATGTGTATGGATCAAGATGATGCTACAAGAAAATATTATGGTTTTTTGTTATGTCTATGCCCCAAACTCTAGCACTTGGAGATGTGCGCTTTGAGATTGTATGGCCTCTTCTCTCCCCACTATGTAATGGGTACTCGAGGGTGATTTCAACATGGTTGAATGGTGTGGTGACAAGGATGGAGGTTCCAATGTATTATTTGTAGAGTTGAGCAAAAACAAGCATGGACAAGATGCAAGTCTTCTTTACAGAGTTTTAACACTCACTAGAAAAAGGAGAGCATGGAGTATGGGGTATCATTTCCTTGAAACTTTCAATAGGGCAGATGACTTCGAGGGCTACTAGATCGGTTATATGGCCCCATGATGGGATTGTCTTTTATGGTAAGCTTCAATTTGTGGATGTGTTGATTGATACCATAGGATTGAAGCATTTTCCTATTTAGTGTGTTAAAATTTTGATATGCTCATTTAACCATAGACAATGTCACATCGTTGTCACCCAACCATGGGCATTCACATATGCCACCCCCAAGCACAATAACATTTTCTTAGATAGAATGATTCTAGCAAGTCCACACTAGAACCAATAGATAAACCCTAAACAGAAACACCATTGTTGCAGTAGCAGCACAATACCAATAAAGCATACATTTACCAAGAAAAGTACACAAGAAGAAGATACCAGAAAGACTTGCACCCTAGCTGCCAGTGTTGCTCCTTAGACGTGTGCCCTAGTTGTTTCCATTGTTCCTCCTTAGACTTGCGCATTGTTTTTTAGTGAGTGAGAGTGTGTCTAAATGAGTTAGGCGCCTCCTTATTTATACTATCCTGTCCAAGTGACTTTTCCAGGTGGGGTTGACTTCTCTTTTGGGGGCCTTTTATTTCTTTATTATTATTCTCCTTGGGCCGACTTCTCTTCTAGGGTTTACACACATATGTTTAATGGTTCTCTTACTCTCGGAATATTTTATTCTAAGCACAAGGGTTACACTTGAGGTTAATACCTCTCGTAGCTACCAAAACATCAACACTCCCTCTTATCTAGGGAGGTATTGACTAAGATGTTCTTCATGTAATGGTCTCAAACACATCCATCCATCTAACATGGCATGGGTAAGACTCACATGGTCTCATAGACCAGTCTATAGGTAGCATCACCATAGCCACATAGGCTATCTCATGATCAAATAGAACATGTCACAAATATTACCATCATAGCCACACATGTTATCTCATGAGAAAACAGATCATGTCACAAATATCACCATCATAGCCATATAGGTTATCTCATGATCAAACAGATCATGTCACAAGTATCACAATCATAGCCATGCAGGCTCTGTCATAGTCACACACATAGACTATCTGATGATCATGTCACAGCCATGCATCTAGGACCTCATCAACACATCTATAATCTCTCTAGTGGGAACAGCCTCATCGTCCTCTAGGACCTTACATCATTACAGGGCTTTCATCTAGCTCACACATAGCTAGGCATCTAGCTCACAGAGAACTAGGAAACCATCCATCTCACACGGAACTAGGCAACCATCTAGCTCACACGGAATCTGGAATATGCAGTTGAGACATTTTACACAGAACTGTGCTACTACCCAATCAGAACGGAGTCTAGGAAACTTCAACTCACCATCTCACACAGAATCTGGAAACTATCCCTAGAGCTAGTTCTTATGGTTGTCACACCAAGCATCCAACCCACAATGACTGGGCATCTAACCACGAGGGTTAGGCAATGCAATGCACACACACTACCCATCTAGCCCAAGGCTAGCAAACACCTCCAACCACATAGGTTGGCCCTCCAACTTGAAAAGTTGGGAAACTCACCAGCCTCGAAGGCTCGGCATCTGCTGACCTTGTGTGAGGTCATATTGATTGGTGTCACAGTCAGTGATGTGCTTGTAAATGACCACATGTTGCTGCCACACTCTGCAAGCTACTTCCCTAAGAATCGCATATGTGACTCATCACTCCCTCTTACAAGGGACATCCTTATGGACCACACCAAGATTGTCCCTGAAGTATTCAAACTTTACCCTTGATAGAGGCTTGGTCAACACATCTCCTATATGATCGTCTGTGCCAATATACTGGATATTTGCAACTCCCCTTTGCACTAGATCTTGATCTCGACGTGCTTTGACTTGTCATGGAACACAGGGTTCTCTGACAAATTTATACAACTCTGGTTGTCACATAAAATACAAGTCACCTCCAACTCAAGATCAAACAGCCCTGGAAGTAACTTTCGAAGCCATACAGCTTCTCTACAGGCTGAACATGCTGCTATGTATTCTGTCTCGATCATACTAAGTGCCACACTAGTATGCTTCATGTTGAGCCACGATATCATAGTCGAGACCAAATTGAAGCAACATCTAGATGTACTCTTACGATCTATGATACTATCGACCCAATCTGAATCAGTATAGCCTTGCAGTCTTATATTATGATCCAAAACATATTGGAGTCCATAATCAACTGTACCTTTCAGGTACCTCAACACATGTTTTGTTGCAATCAATGACATCAAGATAAGAATATTCTTTCCTTGTGTTCGTTAAGTACATCAATGAACCAATCATATGTCTATACATGGTGGCATCCACTGTCTTTGAATATGTATCACTCAATAACTTCA